>JBAMYA010000009.1:1482437-1500380 GCA_037176975.1 Arrhamphus sclerolepis
TTGTGAACCGCTCTTAGTCTGATCCGTCACCTAGGACCTATTTGCCATGGGAGACCCTACCAGGGGCATTAAGCCCCAGACAACATAGCTCCTAGGATCATTCGGATACTCAAACCCCTCCACCACGATAAGGTGGCGGTTCAAGGAGGAGTGTGTGTGTCCCAAGGAGGTAAAAAAAGTGTTTGTGCTTGCTTCTTTTTTTTTTTTTTTTTTACCTCCCTGTGTGTGTCCCAAGGAGGTAAAAAAAGCAAGCACAAACACTTAAGAGATTTCTTTTTTTTTTGTTCCTAACTGTGTATGAAGACTCCCGTTGTATTCTTGAAGTTAGAAATCACAAGAGAGAACACACAAACCTTTCTTACAAACCCTCGCCTCACTGTCCGATCATCAAAGGATGAGGAGGATATAATTGGAGTTGTTTCCGATGGGATTATGTCACAGAAAGACTCGTATCCGGTTGTGGGCTGACCAGTTTTGGGTGAACTGTAAATCTCCGGGCCACTGTAGGGTGGGGGCTGCTCCCCCTGGTAGGAATACGGCGGTGGTGAGGACACATCGGTGCCTGGAACATCTGGTGTTTGTTTGGATGTGGAGTCTGTTGTATCTGGCATTGTGGCTGAAACTGGAGGGTAGATGAAACAATAATGAAGGCCGGTGTTTGCAAAAATAGGAGCAGGGGTGTTTAGCAGCATTACATAGTTCTCAGTTTACACACTTTTTGCTCAAGAGTGGAGTAGACATAAGGAAGTAAAACGTGGAGCTGTGGCTGAAGGGAGCCACGTCCCCCGCACTCAGGAGTAGTTGCTGAAAAACCGGCATTGTGCCATTTTGTTTAGTCTGAAAGAGTTATGACAAATCTGGATTCACAGTGTTCGAAAACACTTTCAAGTTAATAAAGTTAATAAAATGACAGTTGCTTTTCAGCAGAAGCGGCTCAAATGTTACAGGCAAATTAACAAGGGCTGAATGGAATTTAGCCAACTTTAGACAACAATTTATCAGTTTATACCTGTGGCTTTACATATTTTACATATTTGCTTTTTTTTTTTTAAACATATTTTACATATCTGCAGTGTTAACTAAGTAAGTTAACATTAAATCACCCAAACATCAAATAAAAATAAACTACTTTGGCATAAAATCCCCAGAGATTTAAGAAAAGACAGCATAATAATTTACTGGTAATTAAACTTTTGTTTGGCAGAGATGTCACGAGTGATGTTTCTAGGTATCCAACTTTAACATTTCAAGGAAACATTTATTGTTCCACAACAAACAGAAGCATTTCTGTCTCAAAAGTCCAGGTATAGGCTATCCCTCTCTATCTCACCTATCAGCACAGCCAAATACATAAATATATCACTATTAAAAGGACATGATTGTTTAATATGACTCCTACTTCCTTTTAAATCCAGAGTTTGAAAAATAGTCTATGCCTATGTAGTGTTACCATTCCTTTAAGTATTTCGATGGCCCCATCACAGAAATATCTTTTCACTAATAGTTTAGTTCTGCAATAATGAATGAATGAATGAATAAATAAAGTGAATTCTTTACCTTTTCAGCAGCAGATCAGCTTTCAGAGGCACAGTAGTGGATCTCTTATGTTCGCCAAGCTCTGGTTGAGATTCGTTTCCTTCCTGTTTCAGGTGATGTCAACAATTTCTGTCTGAGGACCCAATATTGGAAATTCCTGCTTTGCTTCACATGAGATATCTGGAGGCTCCCATAGGTTCTTCTTTCAGTTCTGCTTCGCCTTCACCCACCAGACTGCAGTTCAGTAGCCTCACAGGAAACTTTTATCTGACCACTTCACCTTCTTTGATGCATTTGTCCAAAACCAGTATGAAATCTCTAGAAGTCTGAGACCTTTTATGATTTATGGCCTGTTTTCCACACCTTGTGTGTGTTGCTGGAAGGGCCGCAATTATAAATGTTTCCTAATCTTATATTCTTTATTGAATCCAAAGTGAAAGAAAGCGATTTTGATTTTTCTCTTCTTCCCCCCTTTGCTTTTTGTTAATGTTTCTCTTGTCATAGGTTTTTCATTGCCCCGTATGAACCTGCGTTATTGCTTTGGACAACAATAAAATTTGAAGTTTGATGATACTGTTCTGCCGACTCCAAAGGTTTTTGATATTGCAGCGATTGTCACGCCTAAGTTAACACATCTCTTTTCTACATTTAACATAATGTACTTTTTTTTGTTTAGTTAATGGGGTTGTAAATATTTTGGAAAATGCTATTCAGGAACTGAAATCCTCCCATTTTGGAGATGAATTTGTGTTCTGATGTTTTGTTCACACCGTTTTACTGCAAAAAATAAAAATATTATAACACATGCTCACGCAGTTGTGGCATGTTGGTTTAAAGGTTCTACATAAAGTTCAGCATTGACGTAGAACAAGGTAGAGGAAGTGACTGAAGGCCATCATCTGATACACTTGAAAGCACCAGTGCAGGATGCTGCTAATGGGGGGCACTGGTTTTCACTTCCAGTATGAAGAATCTGAACACCACCACAAAAGCATTTTACAGTTCAAAAAATGTTAAAAATTCAATCAAGCAAGATTTGTGAATTTTAAAAGACCCCACTGGTTTCTCTCTAAAATTTGCCAAATAAACCATTTCATAATCAAAGGTTACATTTCTGCAAATAGTATGTTTGAGAAAAATACTTGATGTAGCAGCAACAGTGTCAGAATTTTGAAGTTATTCTTCTGGTTCTTAACATTTTTTAAAACTTGTTTTTTCCTCTTGAGTCATTTGAAAATAGTAAAGCTTCAGTGTAATTTGTTTTTATATAAAACTTATGACGTTAAATCAAAGAACATATCTCACAAACAAACATGAAAGAAAAATAAACATGGACAAAAACCATCTCTCACACATATTTATTGTAAAAAATACATATAAAAACAATTTCTGAGACATACAAAAGATTGGAATTTAGAAACAGTATATTGAACAAACAAGGACCAAGCCATCTTGTTGAATCGCATTACATATTTACAATTTAATAAATAAAATTCAATTTGCTTCTATACCAGAGTAAAAGGCAGATTGTCCATATGTTGGAGATGTGGATACCGCTGTGGTGACGCTTCGAACATTCTCATCCAGTATGGTAGTCTCAAACCACTGGGCAGAGACAGAGCCATGTGATTCAAAACCAGTAATGAAGAACATTTATACAAAATACCATCCTTGGTTGGAGCTAGTTTACATTGAGCGTTTAGCTAGCATTGGTAAAAATCGAGGTATTGCACCGCACAGCTTCGGGGAGGGGGGCTAAGAAAGTAAATCAGAGTAATGTGGGGCTCGGGATTGTCTTTTGTCTTCGTCGTTGACCCATCTTCCATGGACGCCCCCAAGCATACACATACACCCCACCCTTCCCAGCCCAATTATACAACATCATAACTTATCACCACAGAAAATGTAACAACTAATGATCAATGTGCCTCGTCTTCTGCAAGCTGTCACGCAATGCTCTCAATGCACAGAAAGACTTTTGGCATTTTTTTTTTCTTTTTATATATTCTCCAATATATATTTATATTATATATATATTATATGAGAAACATGCACAGGGCTGCCCACTTCTGGTGGGGGCAAGCTGGAGCACCTCAGACTGCACAACACCAGGGATCAGAAGAGAAAAACAAAAACAAGAGAGGCTGTGGTGACCAGGCCCACCAGCACAATCCATGTCTGAATCCCTGATCTGCACCACTGCAGCACTGAAAGTTAAACGTATGTAACAGACTCAACTTCAGAGCAGATGGCAAAAGCAACCAGTTCCTGTTTCTGTTCCTTCCACTGGCCTGAGCGCAACCCATGTTAGACAATGTCTGCTGAGCAGCTTTACTGCAGGGTCTCCGCCTTAGTTCAACCCATGAAACATTTGCACAAGAAGCCCCCTTCACCAAACAAAGGCAATCAACACACACACACACACAAAAAAAGGCAAAGGAAAGCCATTTAACACATTTAGCAAAATCCATAAGAAATGTGATAATACCATAGTTAAAACCCTTAAAATAATATGACAAGGTCAAATGGGAGGGGGCCGCTTATGTAATAATTAACCATCAGCTGTCCATAGCCTCCAGTGCTGTGAAGAGAGGCAGATGCCACATGGTGTAAATATGCCCCCAAAATACATCCCTCAGTCCATCCATCCTTTTATGCCTCCCAGAACTAGCAGTAACCAGATGGCAAAAAACTCTCACAAGGGACCTGGTCCAAAAAAAGTCCGGACTACGCCCCAGAGACGGTTTGATAGTGAGGAAGAACGGAAGGGGAGCAAAAAGCCCAAACCTCAAAAGTACCGAATTCAACATGTATCAGGACGCTTGCCAGCGTGAACATGATCAGAAATTAGCATTGAAAATTAAAACCCGCTTGACCAAGCAGACATCCGGGCAGTTTACAGTAAACACACACTTAGCATACAGAACCATGGACTAGCATTTTTTTTTTTTTGCCATGCTTGGGACATGTTTAGCCCCCTGGTGATCTTCTGAATACACATTTACAAACACACTCAATGTTATCCCAGGCCTTACATAAAAGAAGGGAGGAAAAAAAAAAAAGCCTCAACAGACAAAAGTGCTCAAGTTGGTGCCAACATGGCGCTACTAACACCTAACACCTTCCAAAAACACTCACCAAGTAGCAGCATGATTAACTCAGCATTTACCAACCATCTATGGGAAACTGACCTACTGAGGGAGAAAGGGTGGGGGGTGGGGGCTCCAAACTTCCCCTGAAATGTCTACAGGTATAAAAAGCAGAAAACAGTCACGGCAGTTCCCACTGACCAAAAACAAGCCCTCAAGCTGATTGAAAATAAAGCAACGCTTATGTGCTAACAGTTCGCGCTTTCAGAATGAGGTTGGTTCATTTGGGCCGAGCCGAGGAAAAGAAACATTCATCCCAGTTTGACATGGAACAACACTCCTTTAGCAAAAAATACTTGATAAAATGAGCAATCCCATTTGGAGGGAGACAAAAAATACATAGGAGAGGAGCCGGTCACAGTAAGGATAACTTTTTCATCCCCGAGTGTAACGTTGTTCAAGGGCAAGTTCCACGGGATGATAATTATACGCTCCGCTATTCAAGTCCACAGAGGAGGATGGGAAACCCCAGCACTTCTGTTCCAACAAGAATCTCCACAGCAGATTAGAAGGAGAAGCTGGTTTTACCGTTGACTTTTATGTGAAAAGATCTAGATCGAGATCAGATGGATCCAAGCAGAGCGTCAAGTCTTGCTAACTGTAACTTCCTCCTAGGATCGTTTGTTCTCCAGTCAAATATTAGCATCTCAGAGGGAAAGTGGACTTTTGTTTGTTCAATTACACATTTTTATTAGGATTTTATTGGGATCGATGTCTCCTGTAAGAGAAAAAGAATGGCCATTAGACAAATGTATGCATGCTTTAAAAGGAGACATTTTTTTCAAGGGTTGACACATCTTTCTGAGGTTCTATGTCATGTTCAAACTGTTTTCAGCATTTCTGATCAGAGTCTGATAAGAACTGATGCAAGATTCAGGATGGTTACCAGCTAAGGCCTGCTAACGGAGGAATCACTTCTGACGCATTATGAATGACACAAAAAACACTGTCTGAAATCTTGTTTGAGCGACCGGACTGTTCAGATCGAGACGCATTTGAAACTGATGCATACCTGAGTCGAGTTGGCCACTGTGCTCAATACATGTGACCTGTGAGTCAATCAAAGGGATGCTCGGGGCAGCAAGGCTTCACCTTAGACCATGAATCAATGCAGCTGCAGGGAGAAAAAGAGCTGGTTTAGGAGGGGGGACACCAAGACACACACTCTGGAGAGCTAATGGTAATGACAACTGTGATGTCTCTCACAACGTTTAATGCAATTACTGAAAGTGTGAAAACAGAATTAATGTAATTACTCCTGTTGTCTGAATACAATTAATGGCCTGCTGGCTAGTTAGGGATGAGAGACAAGATGTGCGATTGGGTAGTATTAATTTAAAAATTGACCTTAAAAACACACATTTAGAGCTGAAACAATTAGTCAATGCTTCATAAATAAAAAAAGAGAAAAAAAAAGGTCTAACACATACAATTTACTTTCCAAATTTGATAAACAACCATTGTGCTCTATTGCATTTTTCTGACATATTGTTGGTCAACTGTCTCAAAACAAATTTAGTAAATAAAACTCATTAAGGGGAATAAAAGTCTCCTGAAGTTCCTGGATACGGCAACGTCACCGTTTAACATGGTGTGTAATTATTTTCAGATGGTTCACACTTCTTTTTTTCTTCTCCCCACACTGATCTCAGTTGGTAAACTGGGCACATTAAAATGTTATTGGCAACAGAGCAACTAACACACCCACAAGCTAACTGGTACAGAAGTGAAAGTCAAAAAACAAAACAATCACATGGTTTACTCTTGAGCTTAAATTTGAATAACCAATCGTCTGCATTGCTTAACCATGCGTAAAACTGAATTCCAAAGCAATCTACACTTCCACCTGTGCTTTAACAAGAATTACGACACAAGTGTGATATTTAAAGTACGGTGGGCAGAAACGCCTCTGTGACAGATGAAGTTATCCTGGTAATCCTCAAATCCACTTAAGTGATGGAAAACAGGGACTCTTGAAAGATGGGGTGTATGCTTTGAAAACTGAGAGGTGTTTGAAGATAAATTAGCTGAATTACGCTAAAATACTGGCAGTCCTTCAACTGACAACTTCAAAGTCATTTATTTTTCCTTGACGTTTTGAGGTGCTTACAAAGCTCTTTGCAAACAAAGAGCTCTGAGTGTGCTTGAATTAAATGGTGTTTCCACAGCTCTAAAAGCTATTACTGCCAAATATTTGAGGCTTATGTTAAAATAAATTGTGAAGACTGTAAAACAAACAAACAAACAAAAAAAACTTTTTCTAAATCATAAGACCTAAACATTTAATATTTAATCATTCCTCATGAGAGTGTCACAGGGTGACTTTAGAAGATCATATAATGGGAAATGACAGTGGCTGCAGACTTGCATCTGCAGAAATGTGTGGTTATATGTGCACCAGAACTTCTTCCTTATTTTCTAAAACATTTGTTCAGTTGCCACACTTTCCCAGATAAAAAACAAAACAAAAACAAAAAAAACCCAAAGCAGGTCATATTTTCCCAGCAGCTCTCATTCTCATGCTTACCTTTCTCATCTTACTTCTCTTTTGCATTTCAATGTTAATGAAGTGCATCATCTGAACTTGCATACCTCTTGTGGTAGATGCAAAGGCAAGCCAGCCTGGCGATGGTCTCCCCCTGTACTAGATCCTCCAAACAGATAGAACACTCTCCACTGTCTTTGTTGAGCACATCAGCTGTAAATACACATAACGCAACAGTGAGTGTCACGAGCCTTTTTAAATAGCACAGCTGTTGGAGCATTTTGCGATATGATACTTACTATTGTAAGGTAGAGGAGGAGATGTGAGGCAGCTCAACAGGTGATCCTCAATCCGACCCCCTGGGAAAGGCTTTGAGCAGAAAGGACAGCGGATATCTGCAGAGAGCGGAGACACGGCAGAGCTGAGATTAGCAAATTGTGTCACGGAGAGACATTAATTATGGATAAAGCAGACATCTACATTAGACAGACTGAAGAGCAGACTAAACACAGGAATTATGTATGCTGCATTCCTAGCCGTGACATAATAATGTTAACTTAGTTTAAGATGATGTAAGGAAGCCTTTACTTGACTGCATGCATCACTGAAAACAGTGACTCAGGCCTGAGAGATAGCCACATGAGCCATTCCTGGATGTGACAGCCAGGCAGAAACAGTGGCTTGCTGCCCTACATTACCCCCCCTCCTCCTCCTCCTCCTGCATGTATGAGCTGCTGCCAGGAATGAGCAGGCATGTGAAGTTGTGACCCATTTCCCTACACTTGCTCGAGGGCTGGCATGGGAAACCCACACCAGTGCAATGGTTTGGCTTGAATGTCATGTTTGCCGTCACATCACCTCCATCTTCCCCGCTATCTGTTAAATCAATGCCACAGCCACTTTCCCTGCAAGCGCAAGGCTGAAGGTTGCTTAATGTTTTTGTCCTGCAGGCTCATCACTGACAACCACTGTGAGGAGGCTCCTGTGACACCGAACAGCTTGTATGTGTCACCACTTCCAGTTTTACACCATGGCTCTGTTTCAGACAATGGGGTCTCTGATGATTTTAGTCAGCATGTAAGCACGGGAAAGGAGATTATCTGTTTAGGAATGTAAATTCCTCAAATAATCCATTTTAATTTAAGATTGGGTTTATTTAAAGTTGCATTGCAGATATTGTAACGGTGTCATATCCTAACGGAAAATGCATTTTTATTCTCTGCCAGCTTTGGAGTTGTCATATTTTAATCTCTGTGTGAATAACATTTGTGGATGAATGAACTCAACCTACTGCGCACCTGTATGCTATCAGTTTATCTGAACACGTCACCAACTCATGTCTTCATTTAAATATCAGTTATCTTGTTTAAGGCATCAACTGCGAGTTTCTCAATTTCCTAATATTCCTGTATTTTGCAACTGAAGTTCACACATAACACAAAGAGCCAACACTAACACAGACTCCGTTAAGCTTCTTTTGAAAATGGCTTCTGACCGCTTTACGTTTAAAAACGAGGCAAACCAACATTTTACTTTTATTTTGTGATGGCACAAACCAGCACGTATAACCCCCAAATTATATATAAAATGTAAAATTTAAATATGTACACTTACTGCCATGTCGGTTGTTAACACGGTAAAGGCCGATCCAAGCCTCCGACACCGGACGCTGGTGAGTCCCACGGACCCGAGCGGACCTTGCGCCAACGCTACGGGTGGACGAGTGGCGATTCCCGGGGAGTCGCTCGGAAAATGTGCGGTGGGGTGTGCGGCCTGTCTCCTCTTCGGGTTGGTGTTCCGCGTCGGCGGGAGCACTCGGGCTCACGTTGCCGTCTTCCTCGGGTTTCCCCTCGCTGCTGTTATCGTCAGCGGGCGATGCTTGACTAATACTAGAGGGGATGCCGTGGTGGTCGGCGGGGCTACCGTCGGCGCTCGCCCCGTGCTGCCCCAAGTCCGAGTCGCTGCCCTCCTCAGATCGGCTTTGGTTAGCCTCCGTGTCCTCGAAACTAACAGAAAAGTCGACAACGAGACTGGTGGGCCTGGCACAACGGGGTCGTCGACAAGAATCCCGCTTTGTGCCGTCTTTCCCGAAAGGTGAAGGAACCGGGTCTTCCTGTAGGCGACTTGCTCTCGTCCCCATCTCTAGCAGGCTGGCTAATACGAGCAGCTTCCTTAAAACGAGTCCGCACAACAAGGGGACGCGTTCACCTCGAAACGACCCTTAAACCGCCAAGTACTCGGCTAGAAACAGTGAAAATAAACCACTGTGTGGTAACGAATTTGTCAAAAGATAACAATCGCAGTTCGACGGTCAGTTGCCGTGATTTCAGTTTATTCTTAACGTCCACATTTTCTTTTATTTTTGACGTGCCCCTTTGTCGCTGCAGCAGCGGAAATGTTAGCGCTTTCGTCGACGCCGAAGTTCGCTTCAGCGTCGTCAGAAGACAAAAGGGCCATTTCGTCGCATTTTTTTAGAGCTGTTTTTGTTACAGGTCCGGGTCAAAAACTACAACACGTAAAGTGCTCAAACCTGGATAAAATTGTGTTTTACATAGGAAATAATATATTTCACACAGCATGTGATTTGTGAAAATGTAAAATGGGCAAAATGTCCTCTGTTTTGACAGGCAGACCACCCATGTCCAAATTAAAAACCACAATACAAGGACTGTTTAAACCTGAATTAAATTATGTCTTGCATAGTAAATGACCAATTTAAAACAGTTTCTGATTGATTACACCTTTATTTGATTTTGTCAAAATGTAAAATAAACACATTTTCCTCCTTTTTAGACCACCTTAGACCAGGTCCCAATCAAAAACCACAAAACCTAGACTATTCAAACCTGGATTAAATTATATTTTAGACAGTCAATGATATATTAAACACAGTCTGTAATTTGTCAGTCTGTATCTAAGAATCCTTCAATTCAGGATTGAGCAGTCTACGTGCGGTGGTTTCTGATCTGGACCTGTAATAATACTAAAATGCGGCGGAACAGCCTTTTCAGTCTTCTCACGAAACGTAAGCGAACTTCATTGTCATGCGCCTTTCGCTTCCTATTTGAGTAATGTGCCAACAGTTACGGTAACGTCTTCACGTCACCCGCGAAGTTCATGTTTCAAACATGAAACAATACAAACAAGTTTATGTTTTATCTATAATTTGTGGTCATCTTTTTATTTTTTATTAGGTAATTTAACCGTCATTTTAGCTGATACTTAATACGTTTCGAGAAGGTGCACAACTAGCAATAAATCTGCAAGGAGAAGACGAAGAAGGCGGACGTATGCTGGCTATTACGGTAAAAAGGTACACAATAATACTGACCAATCAGTGAGTTTTGTCTGACAGAGTATCCGAGCAGTTTGCTTCATGGGGATATTACTGCAGATCTTTTAGGTTAACGTAGACGTACATACATACATACATACATACATACATACATGTATGTATGTATGTGCTTGTATTAGTGTGGGGTAGTGAACAGTAGCACAAAAACGTTGGGTTTGTTAAGTCTTCCGGTTTTTTTTCCGGTGAATTTAACGTCTATGCAAACTGGTGAGTCATTATTAGACGGAAGAAGCTAATGGGAAACAGCTGAGCAACAAATGCCTCAATTCAGTTCTTTTAATGCTGTAATTTTTAGTGGCAGATATAATTTGGCAATTGAATCTATTGGCAAATTGCGCTGATATGCCTCATTAACATTTCCCTCCAGTTTAAAGAGTTTTATGTGGGCATTATGCTCAGTTTTTGATTTGCAGATACTCAACTTATTGTTTTCTTTGGATTGCCTTGGATGGAACTTCTTCTTTTTTTTTTAAACTTGTTTTAAAAATCTTTGAGATCATACCCCCTTCGTGTTAATATTTAACATATTTAGTTTCATTTGATTGGTACAGCCAGTTTTATTGAGTGACACGCCCTTATGTTCAGATGTACGTGGTCGGCTTAAACATTTGAAGAAATGTTGCTCTGCTGCTTATCTCAATGCTGTATAAACCAGAGTTATGGCCTTTGACCCTCTGATTCATGTGTTTCTCTGCAGAGATGAGGGCGCTGACTTTGCAGCAGACCAATGTGGCCCCAGGAGAGCAACAGCAGCAGATGGCCACTTCTGGAAGAAGCTTGTCTTCCAACTATTCTCCAAATCTGGAAAATAACGTCTTGGCTCAGTCATCCATGCTTAAGCCACAGACTTGCTCTCTGCTTGTAAACGTTGCAGCACAGCCCTCTTCTTGCCCATCTCTCCAGCCCTCCAGATTGTCTTCTACCACGTCCTCCCTTCTGTCCACCTCTTCCTCTGCCGTATCACCCTTCCTCAGCACTGAGAACAAACTCCTAACTCGTGATGTGCCCCAGCTGTCTTTTTCCTTAAACTCTTCTATGCTCTCCACATCCCTTGCTAGTGGTGCTCTGCTCAATCGATTTGCTCACCCACCTTCATTCATGCGTCATGATCTGGGTGGTGAACAGAAAAAGGATGGTGAAGGAGATGAGAAGATGGAGGATATATCTGAAGAGACACTGTCCAGCTTTGAAGAATCAAGTGTGGTACATGACAGACATTTAATTTGCCTAATAACATGAATGAGTTGGATGCTAATGCACTCTCATTTAAGGATTTTGACCACTACTGTTATTGATGTGTATCATTGTTTTAATGATATGATGAAATATTTTTATTCTGCATCGTCAGCGTCCTGATGAAGCTGATGCGTTGACTGATCGTGAGAAAGAGGTGGAGGTGGCAGATGCTGAGACAGCCATGGAGTTACCAGTGTTGGAAATGAAGCTGAGCAACCAGGAAAGTGAACACACACTGGTCATCAGACAGGATGAATTTGCAGATGTTGATAGAGGAAATGAAAGAGTTGAAGAGCAGCTGAAAGATAAAAAGGTCTTCCACCACATCTGCATGTCACTAGAATATTATTGGTGCTGTCAAGCTTGACATTTTAATAGCTTGCAATTAAAAAGGTCTCACTCCTTGTTATTGTATCTGTCCTTTAGTACCTCTTGCTGAATGCTGTGTGTTGCTCCCTGGTCAATAAGAGCAGTCCTCCTGGCCAGGGGGACTGGGAGTCAGAAAATAGTGTTTGGACCACAATCACCAGCCTGGTAAAGGACATTTCTGACTCTGACCCACAGTTTCTTCTCAAGGTACGTGTGTGAATATTCTTTGCAAAGCTACAATGTTGGACTTTGGAATCTAAATGTATTTCATTCATTTTTGATTAAAGTGCCTTCATTCTCTGACTTCTGAGCAGAAGGGCTTCATTACCTGATTGCTATGGTCAAAGAACCAAGTAAAAAAGTTATGAAAAAACACAATCAGCTGCTCCCACATGTAAACAGCTCTCCTGTTGTCATGGTAATTCACCTTAACATATGCAAAAAGTGCCAGAATAACTGCTGGAAGTTCATTAAGCAGCACAGCATCTAAAGAGGCAGGTTGTAAAGACCTCCCAAAAAGCAGTGTTATCAAGAAAAAAGCTCAGAAGACAAATCTCAAGAAGATGCAAAGATAAACACAAGACGATAGAAGTAAAAATGAGAGAGTGACAAAGTAAGAGACCTAACTTTAATCCTGGACAACTTCATAAAAGCAACTTAACTTATTTTCCTAAAGTGGGGACCGTTGAGCTAAAAATGACTAAAGTTCCTTTGTGCTGCTTTAAAGCTTTTTTTTTAAAATATACATCAATTAAATATACAATGAAATATACGCACACAGTTTTTTTTTTTTGTTTTTTCATACAACTAATGAGGAGTTAAAGCCTTCATCTTCCAACCTTAATGTCAGTGGTTTTCGTCATATTTGTTTCATCTGTGTTTCCAAATTAAGGTTGCCGTTTACACCAGACAAGAGTTGAATATTCGCATCACCTCAAACTTCTTACTTGCTCTGGCTGCCAGTCTGCCCTCTACTAAGCCGCATGTCCGCAGATATTTCTGCGCAGCTGTGCAGCTTCCATCTGACTGGCTCGAAGTGGTCAGAATCTACAGTACAGTAAGTCTTAGTCAGCATCTACTGTACTCTGGGATCCCCGCTTTTCAGTTCTTAACTCTGATCATCCTTTTCCAGTGCTTCAGCCGCTCTCTGCCAATGTGTCTGAAGAAGGCGATGGCTGACAAGTTTAAGCAGTTCACAGAATACCAACTGGCCAAATATAACACACGCAAACATCGCTGTAAACACAGTCGTAAGAAGCCCAAAGGAAAGGTAGAAGTGCATTCTTGTTCTCTTGTTATTCATGCAGAGCAAAGAGTTGTTTTTAGAAAAATGCTTCATGAATAAATAAATACATGACTCGGACATCGACTGAGAATACCATTTTTTTTTTTTTTAATTAAAACCTTGTGGTTTCTATTTTGATTTCTCTAAATCAGTGCTCAGGGCATATACATTAGATATCATTGAGCTCATATAAGTTGTGATGCGATTTCTAGAAATCAACTGATGAACAGCTGCAGCAGTGGGCAGAACTGCTGAGAATAGAATTGTCTTCAGTAAAGAAATATGTAAGTCATCCATTAATTTTGTGCCACTGAATGAGATTCTTTTTTCTTTTAAATTGTGTTATTATTCAAAGAGGACATATTTCTGTTCTTTGGAGCACATATATGGTTGTCTGACAAAGGTGAGTACCTGCTCATAACTCTACTTTGTCACTTTCTTTGGGGTTTCTTGGCTTTAAAAATGCACTATATGAACAAACTATTTGGCCACGCTAGTTAATTATTGAATTCAAACGTTTTCATCAGGAAGTCGAGCATCTAGCCATGCAGTTTCCATTTGCAAACATCTGTGTTCCTGATGGGTCATTCTGAAGAGTTTAGTAATTTAAGCATGGTATAGTGCCACATTTGCAATAAGACAGTTTGTGAAATTTCATCCCTGCTGAATATTCTGCGATCAACTGAGAGTAATACTGTTAGAAAATGGAAGCGTTTAAGATTAACAGCCATAAAAGAGAAAAACATGTAAATTCACATCGCAAACTTTATGACTGCTAAGACTCATGGTGCGCAGAAGTTGCCAAAAATGTGTTGATTTTACAGCTGAAGAGTTGAAAACATCCACTGGCATTAATGTAAGCATAATAACTAACCGTGGGCCAGAAGCTTCATTGAGTGGGTTTTCATGGCCCAGAAGCTGCATGAAAGCTTTCATCAGTCCAGTACAGAGTGTCAGATGAAGTGATGTAAAGCATACACAACTGGACTGGGGAGCAGTGGAAATGTGTTCTGGGGAGTGACAAATCAGGTGTCTTTGGCTGTCAGATGGGCAAGTCTGGGTTTGGCAGATTCTGGGAGCGTTACCTGTCTGACTGCTTTGTGCTAACTGAAGTTTGGTTGATGAGAGATAATCTATGGCGCTGTTTTTTCAGGGCAGGGCCTGGGCTTAAGCCCCTTATCTGCAGTAAAATACAGTCATCATTCTTTAGCATGCAGAGGCCCTTTTTTGTGTCAACATGACTGTGCCTCAGGGCACAATGCAAATACAATAAAGACATGGTTTTATGAGCTTGGTGTAGAAGAACCTGACTGACCTACAACCCCATCGAGCACCAGTAGGATGAACTGGAACGAAGGTCACAGGCCAGACCTTCTCGTCCAATGTAAGAGCATGACCTCAACATTTGTGATAAAGCGTATTGCAGACATTTAATGAAATGCCCGAGGAAATTGTCAACTCTAAAATGAGTCCATGTCTCCTTTGACAAAGGATTTTCTTAAACAGTATTGAACTTTCTTTTTTCCTTTTCTGCTTTTTGAAATGCCTCTTAAGTGTTGTTTTAGGTTTGTCTGGCTGTGTGTGTATGTAGATGCAGGCAGATGGAGACCAGGCAGTGGTGGACAAAAAACAGAGTGAATTCAGCATCAAGAGGATGATCAAGAAGCTTCACATTAAAGATCCCGCTGAGCATGTCATGGCCATTCTGGGAAGAAAGTAAGCAGCACATGGGAGCAGATACACAAGCACTAATGCGATAATGACATTTACCAGTAATGGGGGCTTTTACTTTTGTTTTTACTATATGTCTCGATTTAAGAAATAACTGATAACAAAAGCTTTCAAATAAACAATGAAGTTTACATATTCTTTCCCCTGTGAATTGTAGTGAAAGAAACATCAGTGATAATAGATTTTTGGTTTTATGATTGGTGATATTACTCATGCAGCTAAAGTACAGGGCAACTTATTAAAAAGAAGGTAAAGGGAAGGCAAGTTTACTTGTGTAGCACATTTCATACAAAGGCTACTCAAAGTGCTTTACATAAACAAATAATCTTAAGTAAGTTAATTAATTAATTAAAAATCAATACGTAAATAAAGGCAACAATTTAAATGTGCAATTGGACAGAAAAAGGATTAAAAACAGAATAGTGAAAACAAAAACTTCTTCTATCACTCAGGATTTTTTTTAAATTTACCTTTATAAATGAAGGGAAAGAGTGAGAGAGTAGTTAAGGTTTTGGAAAAAATATTTCCAAATGCAGTGTGATTGTCTTTTAACAGGTATCCCAGTGACGTGAAGGCGTTCACTCGCAGTGGATTAAAAGGCACGTGGGACAGAGAGAGAGCTGGGCAGAGGTTGAAGCTCAAGGAGCCGCAGACATGGGAACGGCTCCTCAGTCTGGAAGGAAACAAGGCCGCCACCTGGGAGAAACTCATAGGTCTGACAGGAAGTGCACTGCTTCAGTTCATCAGAACTGAGTTGCATGCCCAGGCTTGCGGGCCAGAGCAGTGTACCCGCTGCATCACTTGTTCCAAGTCCATGATTATTGGAAAATTTAAATCATCACAGAAAAATGTCTTTCATCCTATGTGTTTATCTTTATGGAACTGCAATTTTCCATCTGGTTCAGGGATCGAGTCCAGCATTCCTCAAGTTGAAAGTTTTCAACCTGGACTCAGTCTTCAAATAATTCCACACATGCACATGACAAATACTCAGATACAAACACGTCCACGATGACGCACACTAAGAGGTAATGTCTTTACTTTACAGACAGTAAATCACTTCCTTTTATGGCCATGCTGAGGAACCTGAGGAACATGATCATTAAGGGCATCAGTGAGGCTCATCACAAAAAGATCCTCAGCAGACTAACTAATCAGGTGTGACACACTGTAACCAAGGATGCACATTCATTTTTGGATGTATAATTAAATTCTAAATGTTCAGTACTGTTAATCTTACATGTTACTGTTGTGCTTACAGAAAGCAGTTATTCAAAGCAGGCAGTTTCCTTTCAGATTCCTTGCTGCCTACAAAGTCATCATGGAGCTGCACACTTTGGGTAAGAGGTCTTAGATGGGAAATGCAAATTTTAACCAACCTAAAGAGATAAGCAAAAAGCTCTCTTCAAAGTTAGTTTTGGGTTTGTCTGTTCAAGTTTACTATGGAAGCAAAAATACTATATTGTGGAATAAGACCTGCTTTGTCTGTAAGATATTATTAGTCCTACACAAGAGTATAATTTCTTCTGGTCATCTAAAAAAGACAGAGCAACACTTTAATTTCTTTGAAAAAAAAAAGTTGTAGATAACCAATCACAGATGGGGAGAGCTAGTGCAGATAAAGTGGGGGAGGGGAAATGCTCACCAGAGTTCTTGAAGGGATGCATTTTCTTGGGGCGCACTGGAGAGTGTAATGGCCTCCAGAGATTGCTTATCGTACCTTTAAAACCTTTTTTTTAAGCTAATTTAAAGGGCATAATATATCCATAAGTAGTTTCAAAAACTGTAACCAAGCACACCTATTTTACCCACATATTTATTTTTTCTTTATTTTTCTGTCATAAAATGAGAAGCTGCCACAAGTCCTAACTGTTGCTAAGTAACAAGACAAAAAGCTCCTCTTATTTTATTTATCAAACTGCAAGAGAAACATGACCCAAGGAAAAATTGATTTGTAAAGATTTTTTGCCTTCCAGGAACATTCCACTAACAAAGGGGGACTGCAAGTAATCTATAGACTGTACTAGTATATATTTATTGTTAATATGTACAACTGCAGCACCAGAAACTGCTATGATGGTCTAGTCAATTCATGTAATCATCTAATCCTGTAAACGTCAGTAAAATTTTAGACAAGGAAGAAACAGACCACACAACAGCATCAGAAACATCCCATCAACAGAATCTTGCATCAACATTCCACTTTTTGGTGGTTTTAATGTAGATAATCAGTATAACTGATTGTTGCTGTTGGTCTTATACTTGACATAGCTTATGAAAACTTAGTTTCAAGCTCTGGTCTTTCAAATTAATATGGCAAATGGCCCTAGAATGAATAAAAGTTTTTGTCCCACAGCTGGGACATGATAGGCTGATTAGATCATTCAAAATAATGGAATAACTGAAATTTGGCACAAATCACAGGATCGCTTCTTCACCTCTTTGTCTTTTAGCCTCACCATCACAGAAGGCGGTTCTCTCCACCAAACAGATCCTGGTGAGCATTCTGAAGAAGATCCCCAAAAGCCGTAAATTCAGACAAGTGAAGTGGGAGTCGACCACGAAGAGCAGAACGAAGGTGACGCTCCGCGTGCCATTTATTTATCGACTGTACAAAACCAAGAAGGCCCAACTCCTCAAGTCCAAGTAAGATAATGTTACCTTTGGTTTGCACATTTTAGTCTTTTAGAATTTATGTATTTTAAAGTTTGATTTGCTTTGGAGAATGAATATATTCAATAATATAACATACACGCATACAGAAAGGAAAGCAATACTTAAAAGAACTGATGATGGT
>JBAMYA010000009.1:1503350-1522039 GCA_037176975.1 Arrhamphus sclerolepis
TTCCTGTCGTTATAATGTGCCCCCACTTCCTGGAAAAACTGTTATCATGCTATCCTGCGCCATGACAGACTCACCTTCGATCACGAAACAGGACTTCTGCCTCCCTCCAGATCCTGAAGCAAGAGAAAAGGAGGATGATGAAGACGGCAGCAGTGAAAAGACTAGGTCAATGGAGGAAGAACTTACTCCATCTGTAAGTGACTGTGACTTGTAACTCAGGAAAAGGCTGGCATATGAGAGATAAATAAGATAACCCGTCTTCATATTTATGAATCTTTGCAGATGGCGGAGGTAAGAGCTTTGCTTGCTTTGATGATCAGCAGCAGTGCAGAGGATTGCCAACTCTGTTTATACCAATATCACTGTGAGGAAGTCAAGCTCGAGTCTGGGACTCTTTTGGAAAATGTCAGAAGTTTGACCAAGCGAATGAAAGTGAGAATGTTTAATTTATTTTTTTTCCCTTTTTGTATTTTTATTCATGTTAAATTTTTTTTTAAATTAAAGCATTGTCTTGACACACCCAAAACAAATCAAGTAATCTGTGTTAGAGTAATTTGATTCAATACATTTCAAAATACTTCAATTGTCCCCAAAGGGAAATTAATTAGGTAGTAACAATCAGGATGAACACATTAAAGCTGCAGTGTTAAAGTAATGGATGTTGTTTTGGCTGTATTAATGAGCACTTATCTTTTACAGGAAATTTCCAACGATCCATATAGTATGAATGATAATACTTGGTGTCAAAGAATGTTCAGGAAGGAAAACAATGTAAGTGTATAAAACATGTGACTTGTTTGGTTCTTGTGCTGCAGTAGTCTGCTTTCAGAGTCTGTGTTTGTTTGTTTTGTTTTTGTGTTATTAAAAAAGAAAATATCTGGACTCTATTGTCTTACTGCTGGGGTGTCGAACTGATCCGTGAAAGGGCCAGTGTGGCTGCAGGTTTTTGTTCCAACCATGCAGCAGCACAGCTGACTTCTTTCATTCAATCAGATGAACTGGTTCAGACCTTCAGCGAAGACAATTTAGTTGATTGAATGAAACAAGTCGTTGTGCTGTTGCATGGTTGGAACAAAAACCTGCAGCCACATCGGCCCTTTCACCGATCAGTTTGACACCTGTGTCTTACTGTTGGACCACGAGAAGACTGAATCTATGTCACATATTACTATAATGCCTACACAGACAAATAAGGGCGTTGGAGTAGGTTCATCACCCCAGTGTATTTTTAGAATGGGGGGTGAGAAGTATCCACTTTAAACTTCATTTCTGTGTAAAAGAAAAAAAAAAAGAATATTTTTGATTAAATATGCATCGATTTGCGTGAAGTGACAAACTTTTTTTTTTTTTTTGAGTCTGTATATCTATAGATCAGTTACATCCACCTTTATTTTATGTCAAAGCACTTGAAACGGAGAACTGTGAAATAATGAAAAAACAAATATAGATATAGGCCACCCTTTAATGTTATCCTCAACTGTTGTATTTATCTCCTCCATACATTCAATAGCAGTGGCTGTTGAAAACTGAGTATTTATTTCCTGCAGCACCCACATGTGGGGAATTGTTTTTCAACAATTCTCAATTTCAGGCACTTTTTTCTTCCCAGGTGAACAACATCATCATAATAACAGATGACTCGATCAACAGTGAAATTCTGTGGACCATCAAAAGCTACAGGATGGAAGTAAACAACAAACCTCTGGTGGTGCAAATCTCCTTCTCAAACAGGTTGAGCTTGATCATTTTCATGATTATAATATTTTTGATTTGCTGTCAAAGACTGAACTGGGAATATAAAAATGGAACGTGCATCCGCTTCTCTCACCTGTTCTTAAATGGTCCTGTACTGTTGTTTGTTTGTTTTTTTGCAATACCAGAGACTCAGAATTCTCACCTGACAGGAACTTTGTGAAGCTCAAAGGTTTCAGTGAGCAGATTCTAAGGTAAAATGTTTTCATTGTTTATTCAAAAATTAATGGCGATGACTTGGCTATTCAACATTTTATGTTCAGTGACAGTATGAATCATTTGTTGATCGTAGGCTACGTGATTTAAAGTTCTTAGAAGTGAAATGAGCATACTGGCATATTTCTCATCTGTTAAATATGAAGCTGAAGTCTACAGCTGTTTAGCTTAGCCTAACACAAAGACAAGAAAAGTAACATGTAGTGTCATAAAGAACAAAATCCACCCTCATAAATCCACAACCAGGAAGTTCAGAAGGGTCCAGCCCCATGACCTGGTTTAAAACTTGGATGCCCTTGCAAAGCTGGATTTATCATTATCCACAATAAATCTCTGAAGAGACTTAAATAATGACTGTTACTGGATTCATTACTTTCCTTTTGAGGATTAATAAAGTATTATTGAATTCGATGACTTTTCAGTTTCATTTAAGGAATACTTGCTTAGGTTTATGAAGTGTCGTCTAGCTCTCAAGCTCCCGTCTACCTACTACAGAGGAAAGAAACAGTCAAACTTTGGGCCCCCATCACTGTTGTTTCTTGCAACATCTACGTCTTGCTCAATGGCACAATGTCATACGTCATCAACAGAAGAAGCTCACAGAGCTACAGTGGATATCATGGCTGTGAGGAGATTCAACAGAAGAAATGATGGAAGAGAAAACTCATGTGACCCAACAAGTCAAACAAGAGTAAATACTGTACATGCTGTTTTTGTAGAAATCCTATTGGTCTTTAAATATTTTCATTTCATAATCATTGAGTTTCCTGAACTCAACTTTAAGGCCTTAGAAATGGTGTGATGTCATTGTCTCATATAGTTTGGGGTCTACAGAGAGTAACTTGGATAAAGATTTTTTTTTTCCTTTAGGCCTTTCCAGTTAATTAGATTTACCTCGTTGGAATTCTGATCAATATTTAAACACCTCCAGAAATATAAGAATTCATTTTTAAGCACCATAAAAAAGGATTAAATACATTTAAACTGTATACATTTTGTCATTTAATAAATATGCACTTATTTGTTTTTAATTCATCATCACTGCTTATTCGTTGTAGATTTTTATTTTTGAAAAGACACCTCAGTGGAAATTTTATTCATTGAAAACCAAATTTTACCATGATGTTAAATCAGACCCCACTGTGTAACAGAAATTAATTTTGAGAGCATAATTTGCCTGCTTGAGGACAAAACCAAACTGTTTTTCAACTACAGATTTGTGGGAGAACGAGGATCATCAAGGCTGCTGGATCATGTGGAGCGTTTGGACAGCCTGTACAACATCCCACAGCCAGAGGGAGCGAAAGGCCTCCAGACTTCAAACACTGTTGTCTCAATACCAGTCAGCCCAAAATTAAGGTAAAATCTTAGTTTCCTATTTATTTTCAGATTGTTTCCTTCTTTTCTCTAGCTAAAGGGCGGCTCATTCCTTTGCTCCTAGGTGGCGGGGTGTGCGAGTGTTCATCTCCTCCACCTTCAGAGACATGCACGCTGAGCGAGACGTCTTGGTGCGGAGCGTGTTTCCAGAACTGCGCCGCCGCGCTGCTCCACACTGTCTCCATCTGCAGGAGGTGGAGCTGCGCTGGGGCGTGACAGAGGAGGAGTCGGAGAGAGCCACCGAGCTGTGTCTGTCAGAGGTGTGTCGCAGCCAGATGCTGGTGGGGATCCTTGGGGACAGGTATGGCCAGGTGCCCCCCAGACCTGTTTTCCCTGACCTGCCGCAGTACAGCTGGGTAAGATTTATGAGGTGGATTTTACAGGTAGAAAATAGTTGGAATGAAGGACAGAATCTGTTCTGCAGTAGTTTTGGTAGAAGAAACTGCATTGTACATTTTCAAGAAAATAATTCTGAAAATCATATGTATTGTTGTACTCCTGCCTTTAAAGAGAGCTGGGAATAGGCTTCAGCAGATCCCTGAGATCCTGCTCAGAAATGAGCAGGTATAGATAATGGATGGCTGGATATGTATTGTTTGTTGCTGTCACAATTTGAAGCCTGCAATGGACGACATGTATACCACTGAAAAGCAACTGCTTCAATGCAGTGAAGCAATGTAAACCACGATGTTTTACTTTAAAGCAACAGTGACATCAAAAAACATAAAGTTTACTGCACATATTTGAGTTTAAGTCAAAGTGGAAGACAGTGATGACTATTTTTAACTTTTGTTTTAAATTTAATATTTACTGAGTACTGAAATAACAGTGTTATTCTTTTTGTTCAGCTGGCCTCTGCCCCAGCTGGTCTGTCCATCACAGAGATGGAGATGCGTCAGTTCCAGGCCCTTTACCCTGACACAGCACACCAGCAGATGTTCTGCTACTTCAGAGATCCAAACATAATCAAGTAAGATATGAATGAAAATTGCTCATCTTTGATGACACAAAGTGGCTGACAGATGCTGTGTTCCAGTAGCCATACTTCCCATACTTACCGTACTCATTTTCATCGCAGTCGTAATATGAACACTCTGCATACTCAAACTAAGTGCACTGAAAGAACCCGGATGGTGTCCTGAAAACGATCAAAACGCTGAGTGCAGAACTATGTAGACTTTTCATACTTTACGTCCACCATCTTAGCTACGTAGCAGAAGAGGCAAAGCCAAGTCAGCTTGGAAAAAATAAAAGAAAGAAGGCTACTGCAACAGCAACTGGATGGGCTACAGCTCCAGAAACCTAAAGATGTAAATTTTTGTGGTTTTACATTTTAATCATTTGGGCAGGTGATGAGGTGAGGCGGCAATTATGACGTAACTTCCATAAGTGGACCATTAGGTATGCGATTAGGAACGACACTTACTTGCCGTACTCTCTGCACTTTCTAAGTGCAGTGCACTGCGTTTAAGTGTACTCATGGAAGTATGGATGTTGGAACACAGCCAGAGTGGGTGTTTTTGTGCAGTGATGTAAACTGGCTTCAGTCTGCTTTATCCTGCATTGCTATTTATTTGTTTTAAGATCAGTCCCCATTGCCTGGAAATCAGATTTTGCTGCTGAATCAAAAGAAGCCGAGGACAAAATGACATCTCTGAAGAGACGACTGTTGGCAAGCAACATCAAAGTAACTGAAAAGTGAGTCATCTTGTTAATTCATGTATGACACTAAATCTGCAAAGTCGAGAGACTCAATAAAATCGTACATTTTATAGTTTTTTTTCCCCCCCTAATTTTCATAACTTAAGTCATTGCTTTTTAAAAAAAAAAACTGATGATGCATAATTGTTGAAAAAAATTGCACAAATAAAACCACTGCAACATCACTGTAAGAGCTTTAGCTGAGCTCTCATTTGTCTCTGTTCAGTTACTCATGTGAGTGGGGAGGTGTTGTGGAGGGAAAGCCGTATCTGAAGAACCTGGAGGACTTTGGCAAAGCTGTGCTGGAGGACCTTTGGACGGCTGTTAAGAAGCTCTTTGTGGAAGTTAGTGACTTTGAGAAGTTGCTCAACTAACTCCATAAGAACCACTGGATCTCGCTGTAGCACAAGTGCATTTTTGTCGCCGTCACAGTTTTTGTAAGTGATACTGAGAAACTTTCATTCTCCATCTGGCAGGAGAGTAAGGAGACGGATGCTGCGTCAGAGGTGTTTGAGCAGGAAGTTCACCAGGGGGCGCTGCTGAGGCAGTTCTTTGGCAGGGAGAAGCTGCTTTCAGGTGCTGTGGAGATGGTGGAGCAGACCAACGCCAAGGGAGGGATGGTGATGATAGAGGGAGGAACTGGAGAGGGCAAAACTGTCTTCATGGTAATTTTAAGAAATAGCATTGTTGTCAATTCTAAGTTGCTGATTACACGGAGAGCAGCGTGCACAGAAGAAACATGATTTTGCAGGGGTTTTTGTTTCCTTTCTGACATCAATCTTTGATTTTGCGACAATTGCTAAACAGTTCTTTGAATGGTGCCGATATTTGATTTTAAGAGAATAAAATTAAATTAATATCCAATCAAAAGGGACTGAATTTTGTACCAGGGGAAATTTTAATTGTTAAAAAACTTTTTAGGAAGTAAATGTGGCTTCCCTTCATTGTTTTTACTTCTCCCCACACAGGCTGCTCTGGCAGATGCCCTCAGCACGGGCGTTAAGTCCAGGAAAAACATCAACTACCATGTAATGTCCTATTCTTCAGCTGCCAGCCAATCAGCACGCTCGGTGGAAAACCTCCTTCAATGCCTCGTTCTCTGGCTGAGGAAGATGAAAGTCGCTGACGAGGAATCACCCTTTCCACTCTCGTACAAGTGAGAGCCGTCCGCATTATTTATTCTCTTGACGATCGATGGTTTCCCGCTGTTTGTTTGATGGTGTGTTTTTCTCATCTCAGACACCTGTTGTCAGAATTTCACTCCATGCTGAGGGACACCAAGAGGAACAAACCTGTGGTGCTGCTGGTTGATGGAGTGGATCTTGTCCGTGACAGCAGAGGACAACTGAGCTCTGACTGGATCCCACAGCAGCTCCCCAAGGTTCGTCACAAAGGAATAAAAGAGTTTCTTAACTTAAATTACTTCTTCAAGGCTCCTGAATTTTGTCACAGCTCATGTTGTGCCATAAAACTTTTGATCATCTTACAGTCAACATGAGGTATGAGCAGAAAACTGAAATTTAGTAGTGCTCAAGCCACAAACTTGGTTTGGTTTTTACTGATAATTCATAAGATTGGTATAAGGAGCATCCAGTGCAGCTAATTTATAGTTAAATACGATAATTTACAATGTATTTTCAAACTCAAATTGTATTTTTATTGTCAGGGTGTGTGCTTAGTCGTGAGCGCTACATCCAAAGCTGCTCTGCTGCAAACACTGGCCAAGAAAAGAGGGGCTGTCCTGTTTTCTCTGGGACAACTCACCATGCCCGACAGAAAAGAGATTGTTCGGAAGGAACTGGACGCCTTTGGAAAGAAGCTCAGTGACTCTGCATTCAACAACCAGGTTCATCTCATTTCTCCTCACCGTTAGATGTTTCTAGAACTTGTTTTATGCTAAAACGACACTGTTTGTGTTTTACCAGCTCCAGACTTTAATAACAAAGAAGGGAGCAGCGAGTCCTCTCTACCTCCACTTGGCCTGTGAAGACCTGAGGAATTTTGCTTCCTTTGACAAGGTGTGGGCTCACTTTTATTTTTTGTTCTTTCTCTGTTGGTGCTAACCTAGGGACTAGAAATAAAAGTGCTAAGTGTAGATATATTGTTTCACCCAACTGAATTTTGGAAAGTATACTGTATAGCATTTATGTTTACTTAAATGCCAGCCTGCAGTCTTATTTATTGTACTCGCTTATGTTCCATCTCTGTATCTTAGTTGAAGGAGAACCTGCAGTGTTTGCCACAGTCTCTGAGCCAGCTGGTGCAGTACAGCTTAGAGAGACTCTGTTTGCAGTACAGAGGCATGCTGGGACTCCGCTGGGCCCTGGCAGCTCTCACTGTCAGCAGTACTGGTAGGATTATTAAAGTTTTTACGTACTTGCTTTGCATTTCATCAGATTTGCTGGTGAAATATTATTAGTGCCAAAATATTTGAGAGATATTGGCCCGTAAGATTTGCCTTTAAATGGGTATTAGGCAGCAGCACGTCTGTATTGAATGTGTGTTTGAAGTAACAAAAGTGGGCAGTTTAGGGATTTAAATTGCTTAAATGTAGAGACTTAAACATAACTAAAAGATGACTGGTTCAAGACCTCTCCAACAGTTAAGAGGTAAGTAGGTGAAAGGGTCATCAGAGGTGTAAGATCACCTATCACAGGCAGGCCAGAGTGTTCTTTCTGACCTCTTTTCACTATTCTGAGTACTTTCCTCTGAGAATCTTTCTTGATGCTCTCAAACTGAACTGCTCTCTTTGACATTTTTTTCTCTCTTTAATTCACAGGCCTGAAGGAGAGAGACTTGTACTCTGTACTGAACACGTGCAATGATCTCTCTTCACGGGATGCACAGGTCAACTTGCAGGAAGCGCTGCGCCTGTCCAGGAATCCCAAAGGACGCATTCCCATGGCAACATTCACCCGTATGGTGCAGACTTTACGAAGGTAAGAGTCACGTCTGTGGTAAAAGTGGATGGCAGGAATTCTGGCAGGAATCTGGTTGCTGGAATATGATTTCACCTGCACATTCAGACTGATCTTTGATGTTTTTGGAAGAAGGTTACATCGTCCCACCACTGAATGGCAGAGGGTGGGTTGTAGTGAGCTTGATGATGTTAAAGGCTTTTTGGATGCATCATGGATACCATGAATAATGAAGGCAAAGTAGACATGATGAAAATCAATTTTTTTTTTTATAATTTACTTATATCATATATTCTCTTAATTTTAAAGACAAAATATAGAGGGAGACAAATATTTTTTTTAAATATTTCAGTTGTTCAAAGAGACTATTGTAGACTATAATTTGTAGTTTTGAAACAATTTTAGACACATCCATACATGATGGAAACATGTTTTAATTATTGTTTCTCCTCTATAGTTAAAGCCAGGGACAGCTTTTACTAATCAAACTGATATTTAAACAATTAAATCTGTTGGAAAGAATGACTTTATGACTTGTACTATTATTCTTTTTCTTAGTGGCCTTCGCCTCTGGCCGACAACACACATTAGCAATTAAATAATGGATAAATGACTTTAAATATCTAGATGTTTGGACTTGGATGTCTAAGAATAGCCAAAAACTATTTTTTGAGAACCAGCTGAGAAATTTGAGTCTGGAAAAATATATAGTAGTATAGCAAGGATGGCAGTAATATTTCTAGCTTTCTCTTTATTTTAGCATTTAAGTTGTCTTTTTTTCACACATAATCACTGCTCGGCCATTTTTTAATCATGGTGCAAATGACAATTGAATTTCCCTCAGTCTGATTGGTCCGTCTCATTGCCACAACACTGATGACTTGCTGGCTCTAATGAACCCGGAAGTAAAGCGAGCGTTTGAGGATTTTCTCCTCCCAACAGAAAGCGACAGAAGCAGAGCTCACCTCATACTGGCAGGTAGCGTACACACTGACTGCTATTATTACGCGTGACTAATTGTATATTTAGACTATTGTCACTGTAATTCCACAGCTCATCTGTGGGCGATGGCCGACCCTCAAGGTGAAGATGCCTTCCTTCACTGTGAGGCCAACTCTGTCCTGCAGCTGCCTTCCAGCCTGGTTGGAAATCTATCTTCCTTCATTTAGACATAAAAAGAAAGCAAAAACAAAGAAACATCAAGTTTTGTACATGTACTTAGGTTTATTTATATCTTTACAGTATGATTTCCTTATTCCTTTTTAGTAAACTGTATTATGAATCTTAGCTTGATGTATTGTGAAAATCCATTAGAATTATTTCACACATCTTGTTCAGACATGTCACAGATGATATTGGCTGATTATTTTAGTTATTTGTCTTTGCTTAGATTCAAAGTGGACAACTAGAGGCGGTTCATTCCCTGCTCTCCAGCTATTATTTCATGTTTGCTAATGTGCGCCACGGCTTCCTGCGCCACCTCATGGAGACATACAGCTTGTATGGTGAGCATTCTTGAGTGCATTACATGACAAATGTCCCTTTTAGGAAAAGTTTCATATAAGTTTTCCTGAAGCAGTTCATATTTTCTTGGTGTGCTACAGTATGAATTTAAACATTGTTAAAGAGCAAGTTCAGTACTTTTGGTAAATAGTACATTAACATATCCTAATTATGCTCTTCTGTTCAATTCTTCCTTTTCTCCAGACAAGGAGGAGACCTCTGCACCCTCATGTAAGTTCTTAAAGCAAACAAAACACTTGATGCAGAATTCTTGCTACAGGGTTCTTCTTTGTCATTCCAGTTTGTTCTGTCCTTTCAGCTGACCTCCAGGGTCGTCTGGCAGACTGTCGTAGATTCCTGCGACACCACGCCTCCACACTCTCCACCTGGCCAGCTCTCTTCATTCAAGAGGCCCTCAATGAGCCTCCGGAGACCTCTGCTCACACCTGGGCCCAAGACCTGGTGGGGAAAGGAGGAGTCCGGGTAGTTGAGTGTCTGAACAGGAGGCCTCTTCAACAGATCAGGTAGATGCGTTATGAAGTTGGAGTCAGTGGCTGAAGAATTACTGAGATCTTTGCATTTAGTAATAGTAGCCCCTAGACTAAAAGCATATATTTATACATATGTTTAAAAATGACACTGCTACTGATGTTTTAGTAGCCTGAGGTGCTCAAACTGTTGAGTATTGTGAGTTATTTCTTTGTCTGAAATTAACCTGCATTCCTTTATGACCTCCACAGTGAACTAGTGTCCACCTTTCCCTCTGAGCCGTCCTGTGTAGTCCTGAGCTCAGATGAACAGCTGATGGTGGTTGGTACTGGACAGGGAACACTGCACATCATCCACACACAGACAGGACAGGTATTTGATTTCCTTCTCTTTTTTTGCTGTTTATAACACTGCTTCTATGGAAATGCTGTCGCTGTTTACACATAAGTTGAGCCTCACATTGTTTACGTGCACTGCATAGTTTCTGTAAAATGTGTTTACTTAAAGTAGTTATTTATATCTCTCACTCGTCTTTCCTTAACTGTGGTTATTTTATGTAGAGATCCACAAATATCTAATTACCACTTTTGTCTGTCTGTGAGCAGGAAATGAAGTTGCTGGTGAGCAGCTGTGACGGCATTTCAAGCTGTGTCTTTCTGAATGACACTCAGCTTGCTTCTACCTCCTTTAATGGACGAATAGAAGTCTGGGATATTGAGAATGGATGCAGGTAAGAGGAGAGATGCAAGGAGAATTTGAGAAATGTGCTAGAATCCTCTAATCTTGCTAGATGGAGCTAATATATGATATTTGACTTGTCCCTGCAGGACTGCTGTCATTGATGGCCACACTAATATAATAACAGCAAGTGACATCACCCCGGACAGGAAACACCTTGCAACTGTGTCCCTTGACTTCATGGTTAAAGTTAGTCTCATTTTAAACTTCAGTGTTCTTTTTTTGCTTTTTCTTGCTTCATACCATGTGATCTTAAAAAGCTTTTCATTTAATACATGGTTGATTTCTTTTTCTTTTTCCCCCACAGTCATCTTAGTATATGCAAACTTCCCTTTCTGTTAGCGTTATATTTTACAAATTGAAGAAAAATTGAAAATCCTAACTGACATAAAAGTTTTATCATCTATTGTCAGACATGGTGGAAGAAAAGTTTTGTCCTTTTCTAAACTACATGTAAACATTTGGTTGCAACTGCAAGCTGTCAAAATTAAAGCTAATTTAATCCTTAGCTTTTAGGAATGGAATTATATTATAATAAAATGTTGACTGTCATTTGTGCTTTTGTGTTGTCATGGTGACAAAATATGATGTGTTTACAGCCTGAAGATGCCTCATAAAGTTTCAGCTATGAATCAGGTTTATAAAAAACATGATCATCCCTGAATGAAACTGACTCAGTACGTTTGTTCTCCTCAGGTGTGGTCTGCTAAAGGTCATGAAGTGGCCTCTCTGCCCAGCACCAGCCCTTTGAACTGTGTGACGTTTGACCCTGAAGGTGTCCTGCTTGCCGCTGGCTGCTGGAATGGAAATGTCATGGTGTGGAACTGGCTCCAGAATAAAACCCTAACTGTGAGTTATCTTGATGGTGAATGGTTAGTAACACAGGGTAAACATCAGCTTCACGCTTTAGAGTTTGACAGCAAATGTCCCAGCAGGCACAGCTGCACTTACAAACTGATCTGATCATATTTAAAAAAGCTTGTTGCATAACAGCAGAGTTATGGCTATGCAGCTACATTCATGATGTACTTATGTATAAATGCAGGTGTTTAGAGGTGTTAAATGTGGATTATCCTCTGATGCATGTACACAGCACATGATCTTATAAGGAAGACCCTTGATAATTATCACAGTCCATTTTTCAATATCTTTATTTTATACTGATGGATAAAAAGGATTTTTTTCCCCCTCTGTCAGAAATGTGTCTTTGAAACATACATATCAATTTGGGTGTATGACAATCAAAAAGTGTCTATTATTAAAATCGTTTGGAATATTGCTTGATGAGAGAAAGAAAGAAGAAAGTGAATTTCTCCCATTTGTTTCCTCAGTCTCTAAGTGGTCACCAGCGATCCGTGCGCAGTCTCTCTTTCTCCCCCTCATCCTCCATGCTGTGCTCTGGCTCTGTTTCTGGAGAGGTGCGGGTGTGGTCGGTGGCCACCTCCAGCTGCGTTGGATGTTTCCAGGCTCACTGCGGAGCCACAGAGGCCCTCGCCTTCCTGAAGGAAGGAGCCACACTGCTGACTGCTGGCTCGGATAATACAGTACGACATCAGTTGTTTCGTTTTTTTCTCATAATGTGGATATTTGCTCTTTTCTATTCATCTTCACTGTAAAAGCAGTTCTAGAAATAACACCAACATTCCTAAATCAAATTGTTTTATATTAAGCAACAAATATCTGCCAATGGGCTAAGAAAAAAATTTACTTGAATTACTAGAATTCTTAAAATTGATATTTTTCTCATGTAAAATTGATTGACTAGATTATTTGTCTATTTTACATTTTAACTGTTTTCATGATTTATGTGATGTTATGCTGCCATCTTTCTGTTCATATGTCTTTATTTTACAAGAAGAATTTAAGAATTTATTGCTCATACTTTGGAGAAATAAACACTGCAGTCATCAGCTTTAAGTCAATGCAGGACAGCATCACCAGGTTTTTACTGCTTTTCATATGAATTATAGTAATTGTTTGTTGTTTGTTTATGTTTTTTTGTTTTAAAACAGCTCCAGCTCTGGTCAGGGGGACTTGGATGTTCAGTTGCTGCATTAAAAAGTCAAGAAGTAAGTTCTAATGTGTCTTACGTACAAGTATCACCTTTCTAAGTTCATGTTTTCAGACTTATTTGACTCATTACAGTAATATTTCATTTCCTCGCTTGTGCATCAACACCTTTTAAAATAATACATTTAATTTGTCTTAAATGATTTTTTATTCGAATATTTAGCAATAGATTTAGTTGGAGGTTTGGGTTGTTTTTTTTTCCAATAACTCTAACAACTAGAAAGTGAGTGTTTTAAGTAAGTGATCAGTGAAACTCTAACCCTTTCTTCAAAGTCAAGGTAAAGTGCTTTAAAAATGTTTTTGACTCAGTTCATTGTTTTCTCTTTTTCAGTACGAGGAGGAGCCTCCTCAGAAAAAAAAGAAAGCATCTCAGCCTGCCACTCTCTGCGTGGCTGTGAATGGAGAGTATACTGCTGTGGGATATCATGGTGATGGCATCAAGCTTTTCAGTCTTGAATCAGGTGTGTTTATATGACATTTTAAATACCAGGAAGTATCAGCTGACAGCAGTCTGATAGAAGAACTACAGACATTTGGATGATGTGTTCAAATTATTAACCTATGGGACAATCAATAGTCTGTATAACAAGATTTGCTTGAGTCCTTTTTTATTGTGACGCTTTTTTTAACTTTTGTATTATAATAGGTATATAGTTATATGATTTGAATTGAAAAACACCAGCAACATTTATGCATTTGTAGAAGATAAAGGAACACCTATTTCTAATGAAATTCATGAGATCACAGACACGTGAGAATCTGTAGCCATCGTTATTCTGCTAATTGATATGGTGCAGGTTTTATATTGGATGTCCCATTTCACACAATTGTTCCCATTTATCTGGTCTTATGATGGCAATGTGGCCAATCTAGGATAGGGATTGATCCAGGACACCTTCCACTTGGAGAAGCAATTTTTAATTCTGATTGGAGTTAAAAACTGGTTCTGTCATAAAGTTTACAATAAATGTTTGCTTGCAATAACTATATGGTGAGTAGTACCTATGTATTCTGTAGAAAAGTAGCTTTTCTGTTTTGAAATATGAGAAATAAGAAGAATTTGACTTCTCATTTGATTGTTAAATGAGTCTTGTAAACAAACAGAAATGAATATTGATTTCAGGTGAGAAGATCTGGACCTCTGCGGACCTCCACACATGTGTGCACTGCATGCTCTGGGTCACTTTGGAAGCAGAGCAGAACCAGTCAGAGCTGCTTGTGTCTGGTGGGAGTGACAAGTGTCTGAGGGTGTGGAAAATAAAAGAAGAGGGAATCACAAGAGGCCTAATAAGTCTGGGAACATTCGGGGTGCAAACAGGCACCATCCTGGCTCTGGCACAGAACTCCACTTACTTGGCTACAGCTTCAGGTCAGTGTTAGAAAAAAAGATGGATTGAAGTTTAAAGGCAGATTTCAAAATGCATTTAAACTGCAATCTGAAGGAAACTCTGTTCAAACTTTTTTTTTCCCAGATATGAAAAAGTAAATTATTTTTCAACATGCTCATATGTTGTAAGCAGCAGAGTGAAATAATAATGATAATAATAAAAATAATAATTCTAATAATGCTTTATCATTTTTCTGGCTGTGCTTTTGTTTGGAGCAGATGACTTCACCGTCGTTCTTTGGCTGTTGAGCGATCTGGCCCTTGACTCTGCTATTGAACCTCATGTGGTGCTCAGGGGCCACAAAGGAGGAGCCACCTGTCTGGCTTTTAGCCCTGATGGTGCACAGCTGCTGTCTGGTGGAAAAGATCAGGTACTCTGCTCTTGTAATCGATTGGTCTTATTTTCCTACTGATGATTTTGGTTTCTCGTTAAAGTGACGCCAACACTATTCAGATGTTTTGGAGCCAAATTTCAAAACAGCAAATTGTCACACTTTAGTAGCTATGATGTTGCACAATTTCATCTTCTGGAACTGGAGATTAAACATCATTTCAGCAACACACGACTTGTGAAAATGTATGCTATGCATTTTCTTAAAAAACACTGCAATACTAAGATGATATAATAAATATGTTGGGACGTTTAGAGTGGGACATAAATGTAAAGATTTCCATAAAGCTGTTCTGTGTGACTGTAAGTGTGTATGAGTATAAATAGCAATAAATATTCACAGGTTGACACCAGTTCCTGAGGTTTTAATGACCCTCCATCTCTTTGTGTGCTTTGAATAATGTGTCTCTTTGATAACAAACTCATGTAAGTGAATTTCATGTCATCGTCTCAGTCATCGTTGACACCAGACAGAATCTCAGAGCTGCTCAATTTCTCAGGATTTTAAAGGACACTTGCCAACTGTTTTCACCAGGCGTGTTTGGATGAGATGATGATGAATTATTCTTCAATGTGACAAACTATTAATTTTTTTTGTGCTTTATCTATGGAGAAAAAATAACTTTCTAACTCCAGAATTAAGGGGAACATACTTTTCTTTGTTTCAACATGTTGTAAACAACTCCAGTTGAAATATCGTGTTTCCATGTAAATCTCTGAATTTGCTTTTAATTAGAGTTTAAGTGTCACAGTGTTGTACACTTCATCTCTGTACCAGACTGACCAGCTGAAATCCAGCGCTGGTTCTCTGATGAAGCATGTGTCTGTTTCAGGCTCTGATGGTGTGGGACGTCAGCTCGTCTCCTGCTGCACTCTCCAAGTCGCTTCTTCACTCTCACAGAGACTGGATCACAGGCTGTGTTTGGGCATCAGACTGCGTGGTGAGTTCTTCTGTTATGTCAAAGAAATGTCAGCATTTTATTCAAACAATCATTCTGCCACAACTATATCTGCTTTAAGGTTTGAGGAAACTTGTCTCCATCACTGCTGCTCTGCTTTCCTTTCAGATAAGCTCTTCAAATGATGGTAGACTTTGTTTTTGGGACCTGCAAGCAGGTCAATGTCTCAGAGAAATCTCATGGAGGAATCCGCTTACCTCTGTCTGCTGTCTGGTAATAAATTATAAAACCTCGGTTAACTATCAAATAAATAAATATTCAATATAAGATAAAGCATCAGTTTATGACATTGCTGCAGTTAACTGCTGCTTTATTTTATTTTTCATGCTGACACGATTAAATATCAGCTCTTTACACAGGAACTTATTTACTAGGAACTGTTTGGCCTCATGAAGGGTCTCCTGTCCTTGCATACTCTTTCATGTCCACGTGTGCAGGGTCAACATGTGATAGCCGGCTGCTCAGAGGGAACGTTGCATGTTTGGAACTGGGAAACGAGCACAGAAATCTGCCACATCTCTGCCCACGATCAGCGCATACACCACTGCTCTCTTCTCCCAAACACTGGTAGGAAACTTTATCCAATCTCCTCTTAAAATCTTATTCAATCTTTGTTAGCTGTATTTTGAGCTCAATATTTTATCTTTTTAAATTTGCTCTTCATTACTTAAGAGGAAATGGCTGTTCTCACAACATCTGATGATGGCACAGTGCAGCTCTGGAAACCCCTACAGGTCTGTCAGTCAAGATGAAAATGCACCTTTGTTTAAACTGTCAATGTCCTTGTATAGTTTGTCGCTGATGTTTACATTGAGTTTTTATGTGGAGTTTTTTTATTCACAATTTGTGTCTAATTTGGTTTCAGGTATGGTTCCGTTTTGTCCTCTCACTAACAACAGACTTGTTTTTGCTTCCAGATGGAGCACTTTGGTACCTTCCGCGGTCACAGCAGTGCAGTTTGTGGAGTCGCTGTTAAGAAAGGAGCTTCAGAGTTCCTCACTGTGTCAGGAGACTGCTCCCTCCGGTGCTGGTCCTGGACTAGAGGTGAAACTGTTTCTGTGAGCACTTTCCAGATTTTAAGCCATTCTTTGTTTATGTGACCATAAGTGTGACTGAATTATGTGAAAGCTGTATCTATTCTACTCTTTTTTTTCTTCCTCCTTTCTCCACAGAGAGTTCTCCAGAAGCGAAGGATCAGATCTCAGTGTTGTGCTTCTCTCAGGATGGTGATATTATGCTTGCTGCTTATCAGTCTGGCTTGCTGGAGTTGTGGCAACATAACACACTAATTGGAAAAAAACAGGTTAAGAAATTCACCAAAGAGTTGATTAAAGGCCAACTACACCAGGAACAACAATGACATATTTAGTTACTAAAAGGTTGTTTTCATTTCTTTCCCCCATTAATCATCAAATAACTCTCAAAATACTCTAAACTGTATCATTTGCTGCTGTCATCGTTGCTGTAGGTGCAGCGTGAACTCCTCATTCACTTGAATTAGAACAATATTAATAACCATCTTTTATGGCAGTAGTGTCTGTTCTCTGCGTTGACAGTTCTTAAAATTGTCTTTTTCTTTTTCTTTTTAATTAACGTTAATAATTTTGTATTAGGCATTACAAAGCCCCATCATAGCAGCCTGTGCCATGCCTGATGGACAGTTTGCTGTCAGCTACCTGGATTATTTGGTTGTTGATATCTGGAAACTGGTGTGGAATCAACAAGCCAACAAAGCAAGGTAAATATATATACATGTATATAAACTCTGTTTTCTATCTAACACATTCTAATGTTGCCTGTTTCTACAATATTTCTTATTTTTTACTAATTTGATTCTTAAAAGCATAGTTGGTAAACATCACAGCTCAGTTGTCAGTGGCACATCTATTATCGCATGTTCAGCAGTAAAAGTTACTAAATCAGTCTGCTGAGAATGTAGGAACTAAGAACATGGAAGTTTCAGGAAAAAAATCTTACTTGTGTCAGGCAGTTTTAAATGACATTTATAAATGTTGAAATTTGTGATTTTCATACAAAATCCATAAATTTCTGATAAAATAAAAGATTTATTATTTTACCAACCCAGTCCAGGAACTAGCAGGAAATCAGACAACATAGAAAATCAAAAAAATAACCATCCCTTTTAATGGTAACCAAGTTGATCATGTGCCTCGGGATAAACATTGTTTTGATACTGGTGTATGTTTGCTGCGTGAATCCAAACAGATGAAAACCTTTACAGCAGGTGTTGTGTAAGAGAAAAGAAAAAGGATTCTTGAGCATTTTATAAAATTAGTTATGCCTTTTGCAAAAGTGGCATATGATAAGTAATACTTAGATGCCAGGATGTATGTTGTCAAACATCAGCTTTTTAACTTTACTATTCATTTATTTATTGTTGTCCAAATTTTCAAATAAGCTGAGTACAATCAGTTTTCAGTGAGAATATACATGTTTATAATAAAATGACAATTAATTTTCACACTTGGGGCAATCAACCTATGGAACAATAAACTGATGTCTCAACCAATGTACTTTTAACTCTGTATAAAAAGAACTGGACCAAGTTTTAGAGCATCAGCAGAGACATGGAACACTTTTGCTTTTAGAGAGACCTCCTAAAAGATGTTATGAGATTAGCTCTGCTCACTAACGTCCTTATTTATGTCTCTGCTTATTACAGCCTGGTGAAGGTTAATACACACAGTCTGAAACACCTGGTGGTGCGTCTCTTCTACATCTCAGTTCTGGTCGGTGTGACCAACATGGGAATCCTATTTAGCGTGTCACATGAAGAAGAGGGCTGGCAGCACAGCAGTTATGAGTAAGATTATAGTTTTGGGGTTTTTTTGTTTGTTTTTTTGTCTTTTTTTTTTGCATAATTTTAATCTTAGCTTTCATTTCTTATATTTGCAACTAACTGCTTAATATTCATCACACAGCTGCAGGTGTTGTTAAACTGTGATTAAGGCTTGTTTCTCACTCACTAAAAACTTGTTTTCACTTGTCACTTGTTTTCAGCTGGAATGAAAAAGTCTCCATTCGGGGGTTGGTTCGTAATGACCATCGAAGCTTGTGGCTGTTAGGAGCGTCAGGCACCAAAGTTAACAACAAAGTTCACATTGGCTTCATTGTGAGTGTTACTCAAGTCTTCACTGTTGTCATTATTCTGTATTAAATATAGACTA
>JBAMYA010000009.1:1522139-1544981 GCA_037176975.1 Arrhamphus sclerolepis
AGAGTTGGTGAAATCAGAATAAACATGTACTCCAAATGGCAACCCTCCCACTTCTTGACTGAAGCTATTTTAGGAAATACTTTGTAACAGTTAATTTCTATTAGGCAATAAAGCTGGCCAATCAGATGGCCAGATTCATTTCATGTGCTTCGATGAGAGCTAGCCACTCGCTCTGCATCGGCTTTCGCAGCAAGGCCCTCGAACAGAGCACGGTTCAAAGAAAACTGGGCTTCAAACACTTTCTGTGTGAACCAATGGCTGTATATAATAATTGAACGAAACGTCAGGTCACTTGACCCATTGAGTTCTGCAGAGTCCGAAATATAAACCTATGGGTGACGTCACTTCGTTTTGTCCATACTTATATACAGTCATTGGAAGGCAAGGTAAATAATAAAGGAAGTTTGAGTGAAGTAAAACAAGCCTCATCCTTGAAAAATCATCATGATCGTTATTATTGTTGTTTGTTTAGTTTATTATTAATATTAATAACATTAACAATTACGACTGTGTTCATTGATTTGTGAAAATCTGATATAACAATCACCTTTTACTCTGAAAAGCAGCGGTTGCCGTAATGTCGACTGTAATAACGCACTAAAGATTTAGAGAGCGCTGTCCTGGGAGCCATTCCCTGCTTTCCAGAAAAGAGGACTGGCTTTACGGTACACATTTCCGTGTGTCTCTCGTCTTTCTGTGTTTTTTTTTTCTTTTCATTTCTCTCCTAGGGCAGGGAACTCTTTGAACTACACACCCCAGGTAGTGAGAACAACCGACAGTATCAAGGCACACGGAGAGGAGGCAAACGCTTACTGAGCACTAAAGCATTTAGTTATTTTTAATACTTGCTCTCTGAGTTCGATTTAAAAGTGGAATAACTTTAAAATAAACGAGGGAAGAGCAGCCTGCTGAATGGTATGTAAGCGGCTACGTTGTAAATTACCGACTACGGTTCGGCATGAAAAATGTCTGCCGTGAATGTATTTTAAATTAGCAGCTCATAACTCTGGAAATGTCTGTGTGACAGGATCGATACAATGATCTGGATTTGGACTTGGAGTGTGATGGAGGAGGAGGAGGGGGGTCCGTCTCTGTGAGTAACTTTTCCTCACAAACTTTGTTTAGTTTGTTTCCTTTGTTCTTCACAGCGTGAGCTCGTGTACAGTTTCATCCGGTATAAAAATCTACTTTTATGCTATAAATTCATGTGTTCTGTTACTCCAGAGTGGTGGCACAGACCAGGGGTGGACGATACTGCAACTGCTGGTATCATCCGATACCAAGTAAATACAGGGATGCCGATACCGATACTTCAAAATAAATAAAAAATAAATAAATTTCAAAATTCTTAAAACCCTCCACTTCAACCAAAGAGAGGTTGGAGGTCCTTCACAATCATTTCAGTGATACTCCTTGTTGCATCCATTTCTATTTATATCACCTAGGTGAAATGATAAAATAATTAAGTTCTAACCTGTATGTATGTTGCCTAAATAGAAATAGTAATGTTATGTTATCCAATACTGATACCAAAGTTGGTATCGGTACTATCAATATGTGGATAGATCCCCCCACTCCTAGATAGTAAGTGACAACTATGGGGATAAATCACTGACTCCTTCTCGTCTTTATTCTGAGCCAACATGACCAGTGTAAAACTAAATTACAGGTGTAACTCTAAAGGTTGCCCTGTGCTGTTTCCCATCTGATTTCTTGTGTCCTAAGCAGCATTACATGTTATCAAAATGTCTGCTTCATAGCAGAGGAGGGGCCAAGTCATTGTTGTACAAATCCCACCTGAGGCTCAAGTTTGACCTCATGTCCTGAGTCAAGTCAGGCAAGTCTCTCCTCAAGTCCCATGTCAGACTCTCCAAATTTTAAGGGCCTAGTCCTTTTTACAATGGTGCAACTATATGTTAAATGTAAATGAGAGTATAATCTACTGTTCTTTGTGCAAATCGAAATGTCAAACAAAGTTGGAAGTTGTTCCATTTGTCTGTGATTGGACTCTTGAAATGCTACCAAACCACAACAAACCATAATGTTACATAGTGGATGTTTTCTTTCTCTTATTTGTGTATCTCAAGAGATGGTTTCCTTTGTTTTAGGGTCATTTTAGAATTATTTTTTAATTGATTTATTTACTTTATATTTTAGATCTTACATTTATATCTTTGTGTGTTTGTTTGAATCCCCTTTTTCACTTTTGAAGTTTATTTTGGTCATCGTATCACAAAATAAATTTGCAGCTTGCAATGTGGGAACCCTGAAATCCTTTTTTTGAGGGTCACCATAGGAAGTTGTTTTTTTTTCTTTCTTTTCTTTTTCTTTATCCCATTTTTCCAATACGTTCTCTATTCTTAAAAAAAATGTTTAGTTAGACTTATCTTTTAAGGTTTCCCAGTTGCCACAAGACATTATTTGCTTCACCTAAAAGGTCAGATCCTAAAACTAATGGGGACCCTGCTTGATTGGCTTCTTTTAAAAGACGTGTGCAGCTTGGCTGTATGGTAATTTTACCCAGAGCCGTAAATATAATGACCACTCTCAATTAACTGCAGTTGGGACTTCAAGACCAGACATGAAACCAACTTCAAGTAGAGACTTGACATTTGACCATGAAGATGAAAATAGATTGTCAAAAATATTTCAGCATCTTTTCTAATTCAGTCAAAACAGCAGAGCTGCTCGTAGTGATGATGGAGGGTAGATGTCACGTTTTCTAAGGTGCATATTTAAATACTGGTGAATATTTTGGTTGTTTTGTGTGATTTTTTTTTTTTTTTTTTTATTCAGCAAAAAACAGCGCTGTTTGGTGGGATGTTCAAGAAAACCTCCAAGTCAAAAGAACCATCGGCCGAAGAACAGGTGATGCTTTAATAAAGAATTACTTTTTTTTTCTAATTTTCTTCAGATGTTTGTTTTCTTTCAGAAAACAGCAAGGTGAGCTAACAGGCTGTCTCAATGTAATTAAGGGCTTTTAGTTTGCTCTACACTTGATTAGAAAAGTCTCTCTGAGTTTCTGTTTTTTTTTATCTTTATGTTTCTCAATCAAACTTTGGAACAAACTGACACTATAGTTACAGTATACTAAATGGGCTTTTAGATACGCAATTCATCTATTTGATTGATTTCTTTTTAAAGAACATATTGGTTGCAATAAAAAAAAATGATTATTTAGTGCTTATATATTGTACTTTTTAAAAAAAAAAAAAAAAAGAAAATTAAAATGAGGACATACGCATTTCAGTTAATATAGTATATAACAATTAGGTTTGGAATATTTGATATTCACACAAAAGCTTTGTGTTGCCTCTACAGGACAGTTTATCAGTAAACAGTGAGCTTTCGAACAGCAACGACAGTCTGAGTGAAAACAACCACAGCAAGGTGAACTAGTGGTTTCAGCTTTACGTTTGATCATTCCTTAGTGTCAGATTAGACCAGTTTGCATACAGACTCATGTGATCATGAATATTACAGGAAAAAGGAGGAGGGGTTTTTAAAGGAATGTTCAAGAAGACAGCCAAGTCTTCCAGAGACGGTGAGCCCCAGGTTAGTAGTCCTTCTTTCAATTTACCATGCTCTTTTTTTTAATGTTTGAGACTTTTATAATCAGTAAGATGACCCATTAGCTGATTCACAAATGGCTAGCCAATGTAAATGTCTGTCGAGTTCCCGTTTTACAAAAGAATTTCCGCTTTTCATTCGTATCTCTGTTCATTGAAAGCCTGTGCTTCACTTGTGCTCAAATTTTAACAGGCCCTACTTGCAATTTTTACATCTAAACCAAAATCTTAGTATATTGTGCCTTTCCTTTACTTATATGCTCAAATGTCTCGAGTGTAAAAATACTACTTGGATGCTATATGCAACACTGCAACAATGAGATAGAAAACCTTTTTTGTCCTAACAGGACACCATTTCATTACAAAATCCTGAACTGTCTGTCAGTAGTAACAGCCTAACAGACAAGCCATCAAAGGTGAGTCTGTGCCCTCCTACATATATTATATTTGTGGTATTTGTTTATAACCTGTGAAGTCGAACTCTTTTCTGTGCTTTTCTCTTCAGCATAAATCAGGGATGTTGGGTGGGAAACAGTCTCGACCAGGACATGTCCGCAGGCCTTCACAGGTGAAATATGAGCCACTGTTACCTGTCCTCCAGTGAAAGATCACCTGAGAATTCTAATATTCTAATATAATATATCTAATATGTAAAGATAATATGTTGTCCTTCAGGATCTTTTGGAGCTCTCAGCAAGTAATGACAGTCTGAATGACAAGACCAACTCCAGTAAGGTGAGTGTTATTTTGTCATTTATTGTTTATACAAGTAAAGAAAAATCAAAGGGTGCTGATTTTTGCGTGATTTGGGAAAACTATGAATACGAATGTTTCAATGTTGTACACTAAAATAACTCTGGGTTTGTCCGTTGTGTTGTGCATTGGCATGCAATAACCGTTCTGGCTGTCTGAATGGACAGCTTTTGTTTTTGGTATTTGTTTGGCGCAGGGCAAACTTGTCTGCATCAGCCGTTTGGATGAGGTGCTGGCAAATGAAATTGACACGCTTAATCCCTGCCTGTTCACTGGACAGCAGCAACAGTTCAAAACACCTGTTATTTTAATTCAGAAAAGATTAGAAACAAAATAATCTTCTTGGTGAAATTGTTTTAGACTGACGTCTTTCGCTTGTGACTCTTTCATTTCAAGGAATCAGGAGGGATGTTAAGTGGGATCTTTAAAAAGTCCCCAAAGCCCAAAAGAGCAAGTGCACCTTCAGAGGTATTTATTGAGCACCTTACTTTTAACAAGATGGACATTAATAATTGTTGATCAAGGACTTTTAATTCTCTTCTCCAGGAGGATTTGCCAGCACAGAGTGAGCTCTCTGGAAGCACTGACAATCTTTCTAACACTAAGGTAAAGTATTTCAGAATATAAGCAACTGGACACTAACAAAGAAAATACAAAGTGCTACAATACGTCATTGATCAATAAGCTTCTCATTGAGTTCAACCTGCATTGATCAATGATTTTGATGACCATACACCTTGCTGAATACAGTGTTTGCTTGTTCAACTGTAAGTCTCTACGAGGAGAAAATGCTGATGAGACTGTAGTTTTGATGTAAATTATTTTCTTCAGGAGTCGGGGGGGATGCTGAGTGGGATCTTTAAAAAATCCCCAAAGCCCACAAGAGCAAGTGCACCTTCAGAGGTATTTATTGAGCACCTTACTTTTAACAGAATGGACATTAATAATTGTTGATCAAGGACTTTTGATTCTCTCCTCCAGGAGGATTTGCCAGCACAGAGTGAGCTCTCTGGGAGCACTGACAATCTTTCTAACACTAAGGTAAAGTTGATCAATGATTGTGATGACCATACAGGTTGCTGAATACGGTCTACTATGAGGAAATGCTGATGAGACTGTAGTTTTGATGTAAATCTCGTTCTTCAGGAGTCGGGGGGAATGCTGAGTGGGATGTTTAAAAAAGCCTCAAAACCGTTTGGTGCAAGAGCAAAATCCCAGGTAAGGTCTTTGGAGTATTGTCATATTATAGAGTTAGGATGTCAGTAATACTAAACACTCACCATTTGTCGCTTTCCTTCAGGAGGATTTGTCTGCAGCCAACGAACTCTCTGGCAGCAGCGACAATCTGTCTGAGGTCCAGCCAAAGGTGAAGGCTAGCCACCTCCGTTCTGACAGACTGACCCAAACATTAATGGAAATAAATACAGAATATAAACACTGAATTTATGTCACCTTTTCAGGAGAAAGGAGGGATCTTAAGTGGCATGTTTAGGAAAAAAGGTGCCAAATCTCCGTCTCAGGTAAGACATTTAAGTTGTAAAGAATAATTGAATAGTTTTGGTCCTAGACGAGACCAGAGAAGGGAGAGGTGTGGCAGTAGCAATTAACCATTGACTAATTATATATTTGGCATTCCAGATGAATAATTTTCATGATAATCACGTCTAAAGTACATATACTCTCCCTTTAAATGTTCCTTTTAGAAATCTTTTTGAAGCCTTGGCTAACTTTCTTGTCTTGGTGGCTTCATGGTGCCATTGATGAACAGTTCTGCGTTTTTGGCCAGAATAAAATGGAGGGAAACCAGTAACGGCTCCACGCTTATATGTCACTCCATTATCATTTCTGTAACTTTCAGGAAAATCTTTCCACTGAATGCTTTTTTATTTCCGGAATTAATTTAATATTCACCTGCAATTTCTTTTAATTCATTCGTCCGTAGCCTGCAGCCATTTGGTACATTTATTTGGTTACATTCTGACCGTGTGCTGTTTCCTCCTGGTTTAGGATGATTTGTCTGTGGACGATGAAGTCTCTGCCAGCAATGAGAGTCTCACAGAGAAGCCTTCAAAGGTGAGAAAGGTTTTGTTGAAGTCATCCCTCTTTACTGCATGGCAGAGAGGTCATCCACACCAAGCTCAGTTACTAGAACAGCAACAATGTGCATCCACTCTTCAGAATGATAACATTCTCCTGACAGTGATGTCAAGCAGAAGCTGCAGGCCTTCAAATGTATTTTATGACCCGTTGATGTTGTCCGGGGAGGGGGGGGGGATCAAATGTTTCAAATCAAATTGAAATCAAAGTTTTTGTAATTTATTTAGATTTTTGTGATGACTATCTTCTTTTGAGACAGCATTTTTGTCATGCTTGGGTATGACTCAGCATTGGCTTGATGATGCCCTGGAGGTTGTCAAGTTTATTTGTAAAGCCCATTTCGTACGCAAAGGCTGCTCAAAGTGCTTTAGAAATTCATTTGGATAAAAAGAAAAGAAAAAAATCATTTAAAAAAAGAGCATAAGAATGAAAATATGAGATCCATAATCATAATAATAATGATGATGATAAAAGAATTTGATAAAAAAGGACTTATGTTAAAACAGTGCAGTAGTAAGTAACTTTAAACGTGGCTGATATCACCAAGAAGTTTGTGCCATCTGTGGACAGCACAGTAGCTACATGTTATACTTTTTTTTAATTGTCCTTGGTGCTGATGGCTCTAAAAAACAGTACACATACAACAGATAAGATTAGTTTGTAACATTACCTGCTTTGAATTCTTTGTCAGAGCGGAGCAGCTGCAAAGATCCTCAGGAATCCTTTCACCTCATCATCTCAGGTTATTTTCTCATACCAACTACTCTTCCTTCATCTGTTAATCTTCCTGATTGCTAACTTGTCTTTCTATTATATTAGGAAACAGAGAAGACAGAAAACTCAGGAGACTTGAATGATAACAGTCCTGCTGCACACAAGCAAAAAGCCAAACAGGTTGGTTGTTACACCGGAGTACAGTTACTGAATTTCTTTCTATTTGTTTTCCCTTCAGTGCTTTTGATCTTTAGATAAACATATTTGTTACCCAGATGTTGTAATTGACTTAAACATACATTTTTTTTTGTTTTGTTTTTTACATCAAGCACAGATATGTTCTGTTTAGTTGAACTCAACTTAACAGTTGTCTTTTGTTTTGTTTTTTTAAATCCCAGAATGGCTTTAGTGCAATGATGAAAAGCACATTTTACACCAACACAGAGGTAAGAAGTGGCCAGTAACATACACTTAACATCACACAAGCAAGAATTTAAAACCCTGTTAGAGATGAGATATGTAACAATAACGACTTCATCAATCGTTGAACAGCTGAACACAAGTAAATTTAGCCCACAGCATTGTGTGTGTGTGTGTGTGTGTGTGTTACTGTGACTGAAGTAGTTTTGAATTGTACCAAACTTAAAAGTGAACCTGGTCCAACCAGATCAAATTCCTTCAGAAAAATATTTTGGAAATAGAAATGTCATGGAAAAACACCTGTGGGTATTTAAGGTGGAGCACAGATGCATAATGTCTGAAAATAAAGCAGAAAAGCCACAAAGCATCACAAAGTATCTTTAATGGAATCATATGGTTGGTTACATTAAGGCTTAATTAAAAATGGCTTAATCTGCAGGAGAAGAGCCACAACAGTGACGATGAAGAGACTTCATTAAATGGAGATAACCAGCCCAGTCACAAACAGGTCTGTTAGGAATTTGAAATGTGTTGTCTATTGAAAGTCTTTGCTTTGTCTTTTTTCCGCCGCTTATTTTTCTTGTTTTGTCTCATACTGAAGAGTAAACTGGCTGGAGCAATGACGAAGCTTAATCCATTTCGAGCTGGAAACAAAGTAATAAAATAATAGTAATCTTTTGATAATGGCTGAGAAATGTTCAAAGTAATTCTATGAAGGTTCTTTCATGCATTTGATTATCTTTTTGTGTGCAGTTTGAGAAGCAAACTGGATCAGATGATGAGGACTCCACTGTGAGCAGTGAGAAGTTATCAAGCAATAAACCGGTGCTTATACAGTCACTGTTTTGTTTTGTTTTTTCCTCACAAATGAAACACATTAAACAGATGTTCTGTTATGGAATTTTTAATTTTAACCAATGAAAAGCTCGTCGCTCCATATTTGTGTCATCAGTTGTTGGTAGTTTTTTTTAAATTTAGTTTGTTTTCCACTGAGCTAAATAGTCTGAATGTGCCAATGTACCATCATTTTTCTTAACATATTCAGCAATGCTGGATTTTTTTAGTTCCAGTGCAAGTGTTTTAGATAAAAATGAGCTCTTGTAGTTACTCAAGAAGCTCCTTTAGGACAATGACAAAGTGGTTCATCTAGCTGTTGGCTGATTAGCTGTTCAGACGTGTCCATAACCATATTTGTAAATCTAATGTATCTTTTTTGATTTTTTTATTTATTTTTTGTTTGTTTGTTTAATCTGATGATGTGCATCCCTGTCAGAACATCATGGTTGAAGCCATGTCCAAACTGAATCCATTCCGCTCTGCAAATAAAGTAACTATGCTGTGGAATATGCTGGGTTATGGTGGAGGTGTTGGTGCTAGTGGTTACGGTACGGTGATAATTGGCGGTGGTGATGTTTCATCGTTTTTGTAGATGTGATACAGATTAAAGTACTATACCAGTGGTTATGAATGCTTTACTTTACTTGCCAGTCAAAGGTTTTGACCCACCTACTCATTCAAAATGAAGAGGCACATGCACCCACTCATTTTACAGTGTTACTGTACAACATTTAAAGAAAAAAAAAATACTGGTTTCTGATCACTGGTCTGGTCCTTAACCTCTGCACAAGTTATCACTGTTTGGTTGACATGGATAAAAACTTTTATTTTCTGGCCTTTTTCCCCCAGAAGGACACTGAAAATACAGAGGCGACCAAGGAGAAAGGGAAGCAGGAGGAAGAGAAGTCAGAGCAGGTCAGTCTATTTATTCCATCATTTATGACTCATCACCAACCGTACACATTTACATGGACCTGATTGACTTCTTTCAGACGTACACTTTGGCCCTAAGCTGCTCCTCTTTCATCCCTTCACCAATTCATTCCTCTCTCCTGCCCACTTTCTGTTCTTATCTCTTTTTTTTTTTTTTGTGTCCAGCTCTGGTACACTGAGTCACTGTGTTGTTGTGTCCATGTCCTTGCCAGGTCAAAAGTAATATGATCCAGCCGGAAAGGAAAGCAAGAAGTGAAACACCACCAGTCCCTCCCAGACCGACTGAAGAGGTTAGCGTGCATGAAGTCACAGTTCCTCCTCCGTTTGGTTCCTTTTTAAACATTTCTGACTTCTTCTCTCTTCGGTCTGCTGCGTTACAGGAGATAAAGGGGGCCTCCACAAATGAAGTAAAAGCAAGAAGAGCTGAGGAGAAGGTACAGTTGACTTTTTAAAAATATGTGGACTGTCTTGTATATCCATTTTGTACGGAGGTTTGCTTCAGGATACAGGATAATAACTGGAATGTATCAAATTAATAACTATTAAAATATATGCTAGAAGGCACCAGTTTGGGGGCTTTTCTCCCCCCCCTTTTAAATATATAACTCTCTGTCCTCTGCAGAAGGACACAAGCCCCCGAGAGAAAAAAGGAAAACTTTCAGAAACTCCTGCCATTCCTGCCAAGCCCTCAGAGGAGGTGAGCAGTCCGTGTGGAGGAATGGTGTATAATAAGACGCATACATGTGTATATATTAAAGATGTACCCTAACCCCCTGTGGCTTAAAAAACCTTTTGTTTGATTTCAGGACATGAATAAAAGAGTGGGACGTCAGCAGAAGCCCAACAACAAGAATGAGGTATATATGCACACAGCACAAGAGTCTTGAATGTTAACAGATGCTTATCAGCTGGTATCATGTGTATGTTTCTTTGTTGTTGCAAATAAAAAGTCCCCATTTCAGTCCCCATGAATTCATAATTATCATCATCTCTGTGCTTACTTTCCACCTCAGAAAGAGCAAACATTTGTGACATTGTTGTTTTTTATGGACGTTCTTCACATTTTATGAAGGAAATGAGCTGTCTCTACTCCCGACTTTAAAAATTAGTTTATTTTATTTTATTTTAGTATTATTTTTAACACTGAATGTTGTAAATTGTGTCTAACCTGACTGAAGTCAGTAGCTGCATAACTGATTCCATCAAATTACTCTAGAGCCAATCAGATGATGAATGTGCCAAAGAAGGATCTGCTGAAAGGAAGAACAGTGACGAGAACCTTCCAGAGAACAAAGTGGTGAGTTTGTCTCGCCATGATGGGTTCACTATCAACATGATTCACTACCAGCTTTTTTAAATGTGCTCAGATGTAGTCAGAATAATCTAAGTTTGCATATTGATGTGTAATATTGGATTTACAATCAGAGTTTAGGGATGCTGCTATATATTTCTTTTTCTTCTCCTCACTGTTTAAATCATTAGATCGTGCTATTAGCACTCACCAGCTGCTACATACACGTGAAAACAAAGTGTTTTATCGTAGCTATTTAATTTGAATCTAACTTTTCCAGTTCCGGCTTCCTTATCTGTGCTGTCATGTCAAAAGACATGTGATGCCCTTGGGCTGTTATAATTATTCATGCAGAAGTTGAATCTGTGGACACACTGTTAATGTTTTAGTCATTTAAACTTGTCAGAATTCTTACTTCATGCTGACTGCGTTCTGTCCAGTGTTCTTTATTTCAGTTTTAATTAAATCAATTCAAAATGTAGTACATTTACTTGGAGCAACTTACCGTAAAGCGTAAGACTCGTTGCTTATCATGATTGTTTTCAAGGATGAGTCCCAGTGACGAGCTTCTGGCTGTTAAAGGGTTTTTAGTGGAATGTGGAAATATGTAAGAAATTAGAGCAGTTTATGAATGAAGTAGCTTTTTCTCGAATCCTAAAAGAAGAGGATGTGAGCGTTTTGAGAGTAGGAATGGACTACGTGTGGGTAGTCTACGTTGAGTCTCTTTTTTTAGTCTTTGTTAAAGCTCAGACAAAAATAAAAGTCACTATTGGCTGTGGTTAAATGTAGTTTAATCTATCTCGCTGTCACTGTGCCAATTTCTTTTTCAGACCAAAGTGAAAAAACAAAAGCGCCATAATCCATTCAAGCCTCGTGTTGGAGTTCTGGTAAATGACAGCCTGTCTACATTAACTCAGTTTATGTCATATTGTATATATTATTTTGCAAGCTAAGAAGCAACGTGTTAATTTATTTTATTGTAATGTTGACAATCATTATTATTTCTTTGGTTATTCACATTAGGCTTCATCTGATGATGAAGGGCTGAAAGATGATGAAGACTCTTCACCTAAAGGGGAAAACAAAGAAGAAGAGGGCACAAATGAAACCGAAGAGGTCTGACAGATACATTTCCTCAGCCTTTTTCGTTTTTGTTTATTACCTTTGATTCTTTTTTTTCTTTTTGATTACTGTTGTCAGAAACAAATGCTCAAATGTTGTTTTGACTGTAATAACTGGAAAAGTAATATTTCACATCCATATCTATAATGCTGGTTTTTTTCTGGTATTTTCAGACAAAAGTCAAGAAAAAGCCCAAGAAACACAATCCCTTTATGCCACGGGTTAAGGTAATGTTCAAGAATGTGACTTGTCCAAACTTGACTCTCCCATGTATTTGACCATGTGTGCTTTGTTTTTTTTCTTTTTATCCTTTTTTTTTTCCTTATCATGATCAGTCTGGGAAGTTGTGTTTGCTGCTATTGTAACTGGAGAGAATTGAGAGAATTTTCCCACCATTATGTTGTTGTTTTTTTTTCCATTTATATATTTCTGTGGTTTTTGTTGTTTTGACCAGCTCAGCCCCAGTGCTGGCCTGGTGCTAAACCCTAACCCAGTTCTCAGCTGCTTCACCATCCAAACTGACTTGAAACAACCCTTGTTGTACTCTGAGTCTCAGCAGAGCACCGTAGTGCCTTAAGAATCCCGATCCCAGTATTTGTTGTTTGCCCAAACCAGTCCTAGTATTGCAAATGTGCAATATAGGTTGTCGTGGACCACAACTGGTGCTTATGAATGGTCTTTGCTATGCCCACTGGTGACCAGTATTCTGATACAAACTCTGGGTGATCTGATCACAAGTACAGAGTTTGAATACACGATCCAGTTGTTCAGGCCACATTCACAGGTGTCAGATTATTATTATTATCTTTTTTTTTTTTTTTTTTTAACATGTTTCACACACTCCATGTGGAAATATGTAAACAAGCAATTAAAGAACAAGTAATTGAGTAATTATTTATGAAAGAATTTCACAATTTCATGTTAAGAAATTTTGTATTTGAAGTATAATTTACGAAGGAAAACATAAGTTTAAGAAAATTAATGACCTCAGTTACTGTCAGATGGTAGGAAGTGTAGCAGAGAGAGGCGTGGTCGACTCTCCTGAGATCATCATGAATGCACTGGAGTATTAGTTACTTGGCAACATTGTGTTGAGCAGATCATAATGCAGCATCGGCAGGTTACGCAGGTGAACCTCTCAGCTGAAAGCACAAATGGAAACTTACAGCCACCAGTTCAACATCAGGGGTGCAGACATGCTGTTTTTTCGCTGGTTTGTCTAGAGTCTATTGTCTGCTCATATGATCTGAACTGTTAGTAGGGAGGTGCTGGAGTCAGAAATGTCTCATCTCACATGAAACTCCAGCTGTCTCCACATCGGCACTATAAGCTCATCGTTTTCAATCCACCAGGAAAAAATGGTGAAAAGTCTCTTCCTTATGGCTTGTTTTCCTCCTGCTTGTCATACTGGACGTCTCCTTTTCAACTTATCTGCTTTTTAGGGTCTTATTCAGGTCATCACGTGATTTGGAAAGTTATCATTTTATTTATTTTATTTTTTTAGATTGTTCGGAAAAAAATGAGGTTTATTTTACTGAAAACGTGGCAAAGAAGTGGTTTAACTTGTTTGGAGTTCTTCTCCTTTCAGAGACTAACCTCAGAAAGTATGTTCCTCTTCTCATTTTACAGCTTCCTCATTGTTTAAAAACCACAATAAAAAAAAAAAAAAACAAAAAAAAAAAGAGATTTGACTGATCTATAGAACTGATAATTGCTTAATTGCTCTTATCTTTCTAATTAGATAAATAATATAAATATAAAAAGCTGAAAATGAGTAAATAAGTAACTACAAACACTGGTAATGCTGTCCAGGATCATGCATTGGACTTTTAATTTTACAAAAACTCATCAGAAAAAAAGAAACCATCATAATTATATTTGAATGAAAAATGTGCAACTCCACCTCATCAACAACTGTACTGCTTTATGGTGATTTTTAGTTGTTTTTTTGTTTGTTGTTTGATTGTTGTTGTTGTTGTTTTTAAAAAAACAAAACAAAAAACATTTGTATCTTTTTTTCTGCCAAAAGAATCACTGTTATTATAATGAGCTAATGAGCATAGTTGAAGTTCCCAGCATATCCTCACTGCACGTGCTCCAAAGCAACTGAAGAGCAAAGTGGGAGATGTCTCATTTGCATTAAAACTAAACAAAGTTTAAAAAAAAAAGAAAAACATTGTCATTGTTTTGACTGTTTCCCATTAGCTGAACTGTCTGTAACTTCTCAAAAGTAACCTGCATATTAACATGTTTGATTTGTTTGTTTGTTTGTTTGTTTGTTTTTGTTAAAGGCCAAAGTTGTACAGAGGCACGAACAAGACGGAGCTGGAAGCAACACTGCAGAGGTAAAGGACAACAATGCGCAATTATCTTTGAACAAAGCACAGAATTATGTGACATCTGGTCTTTATTTTCATGTCTCCTCTCTCTCTTGCACGCTATAAAACTAAAAGCTAATTTTAAGCCCCTCCCCCAGTTTTTCTCAGAGTGAAGGCCCACCAGACTGTGTGTTGAAATGTCATTGTGGTTCAGGATTACAGAAGATCTGTTTCAGCCACATGACTCCCTCCTCCACCTCTCTCTTCAAGTCATTTACAGAGTTTGTCTCCAGGGTGTCCGCTCCCACCAGACTATTGGTGTCAACATGTGTTTTGCTTTTTTTTTCTTTTCTGATCTCTCTGTCACTGAAAACCACCCCCACACCGTCATGAGTGTATTTGTGTTCCAACCATGAAAAATGAGATTAGACTGCCCAGACTTGTTTGTCTGCTTCGTGTTTCCATATAATCATTTGTTTTGTTTTTTTAACTAGCAAAATCAGTATTCCTTTGAATAACATTTCATCTTTTTGTTCTGTCCATAAAATACCCTATTGTGTAAAACATTCTGAATAAAAAAGATTTTAATTTAGGAAATTTGATCTAAATTCTTGCACTTTGAGTCCTGTGTAGACAGGACTCAAAGTGCAAGAATTTAGACTTTTTGTCTACACAGGACACTGAAATTATGTCATCGACAAAGGATTTTATATCTGTATCATTTCTGTTTGCTTGTTTTTTTAGAATGAAGGTGCCAGCAGGTCCTTGTTTGACCAACTGGAGGACTTCCGTATTGACCCATCACAGCCTGAAGACAGCCAGGTCGGTCTTTTAGAGGAAATGTGACAACACATTAAAATTATAAAGCTACTTTACTTTTCAAATTGCAATCATAAGCATGAAAATCCATTGTAACCTAAATCCAAATTTCAGGATGTTGAGGATCTCATGGATTGGTGGAACAATGTGGAATGTAAGTTACAGTTATTTAAAATTATTTTTGGATTACTTCTATAAGTTGAGAGTTGTATTTATATAATTGCTTTAAAGCATATACTCCTTTCTTATTCTCTTTTTATGATTTAAAGTATGTGGAGAGCCTTGGTTTGATCCTCAAGTCTGCTGCTTATTCAGGATTTTTGTCACTGAAATAATAATGTCCCATATTTCCCATAATGTCCCACAGTTTGATGAAAGCCATTTCCTGTTTAAACCAGACAACACCCAGATGCACAAAGCCTGCAAAATTAAGAAATGGTTTTAAGATTGGTATTTGAAAAAAAACAAAAAAAAACTTTGGAGTGAACTGGATTTCTTTCTGCCTATAGATGACTTGTCGTAAATAGGCACTATATAAATAAATTGAAATGAATTGAATTGAATTGGTTTAAAAAAAAACTGGCTGGCCTCAGTCCTGTAATTTTGGCCAGATGAGAGCAAGTTTAAGCTCGAAGATCTTCATCATAGATGAGCTGATGCTCTGCAACAAATGGATAATCAAACTCAACAAATGAACATGCAGTCATGTATGGATATGATTCTGTGCCCGCATGCTTGTGTCGTTGCATTGCATATAAATCAAAGGAAAGAACTATTTTTTACTTTTACTCTTCCAGCATGGGAGGACACATCTCAAGATGAGGACATGACAGAAAAAGAAGAGGCCAAGTGAGTTAATACCTAAGAAACTGCTTGTACATTTCACATACTTTTGGTCTTTTAAGGGTTATTTACTCAAATTTTCACCATTACGATTGTTTTTTTTTCTGGAGCTATAAATACTTTTAAATTGACAGCAGAGAGGAAGTGAAAATAGTTTCAGAAGCTGTTTTAGACATACACGTATTTCTAACATGTTGTTCTTGACAGTTCTGTTGCTTTGATGCTTTGTTTTAATTGGAGAAGTTTTTTTTAGGATAGTTGCCTTTGTGTTTTATGTTAACTGTTAATTACCCTCAACATTACCTTCTCAGGGCATTTGCTGTGACGGCAGAGAAAGTGCAGAAGGGTATCCGTGTCTTCAACAAGCTCTTCTCGGAGCGAGCCGAGAGCCTCTGGCAGCACGTCATCGACCTCAACGGCATCGCAGATGCTCTGGACAAGTTCAACAAGAACACAAAGATCGCTCAAATCACTGGTGGCTCCACGAGTGCAATAGGGGGTGTCGCTACCATTGCCGGCCTTGCTCTGGCTCCAGTTACCATGGGAACCTCTCTTATTGTGACAGCGGTCGGACTGGGTGTTGCCACTGCAGGGGGTCTTACATCAGCAGGTGCTGGCATCTCCAACCAGGTAAACAACTCAATGGACCGCAAGAAGGTGGAGAAGATCGTCGAGGACTACCAGGAGAAGATCCTCGACCTCAACAAGTGCCTGAAGTTCATCAAGCAGGGGATTGAGAACCTGCGCAAGTTCGACCTGATCAAAATGAGAAAACACGCATACAACCAGGACTTCCCGGCGCTCACTAGTAGTTTCTATGAGGACGGTGCCATGGCGGGAAAAGCGATCCTCATCAATGCCAATGAGATCATGCGCGTGGTGCAGATCGCCAATGTAGCAGGCAGCACGGCGGCCAGAGCAGTCCAGATCGCCAGCATGGCCACCGGCGTGCTCACTGGACTCTTTGTGGGAATGGACATCTACTTTGTGGCTAAAGACTCTAAAGAACTCAAGAAAGGGGCTAAATCAGAGTTTGCTGCCAAAATCAGGGATGTGGCCAAGCAGCTGCACGACGGTCTGGTGGAGCTGAATGGCATACGTGAGGAGCTACAGTCCACCACGCCAGAAGACAACATGAGTGAAGATGGCAAAACTTTGGACGGTGACGTGAAAGAAAAAAGTGACAAATATGACAGTTCAGATGAAGATGAAATTGACCGCATTAAAAAAGCCATAAAAAAGGACATTGAGAACAGGGAATATGTTTGACTAACAACACTGGAAGATGTGTCAAGTTGTGCGTTGCAGTCAAGTTATTTAATGAAAGATTCAAGTGGTGTCAAATCTCTGCAGTTCTTTTAACATTTTAAAAGCAGCTTTGTGCACATCTGAGGTGGTTGCTGCCAATTTCTTAAAACGTAAACCACAACCAGGTGTGTTTTGAGGCCCCAGAAAGGAGATTTTCTTGAAATCTCAATATGTACACTACACTGGTAGGGACTGTACTTTAGTCATGCATAGAACATATTATATTCACTATTATGCCAATGCCTTTTTTTTTTTTTTTTTAATGTTAATGGGATTCAGAGGTTAATAAATGTTAAAAACCAGTGCCTTTATTTATTCCTTAGGAATACAGTGTGATGTGGTGATAGTACAGCAGTGATCTGCTTTAAAGTACGTAGATTGTTCTGACAAACGAAGCTTATTAGCTCACAAAAGTAGGCTGGATAGGGATCCAGATTAGGTTGTTCCAGCTGTTCAGATAAATCCATATTAATTATCTTTATAGGTTTGGTTTGAAACAAAGATTTTCAGCACCACTAACAACGTCTCGGCTAATCAAAGCATCTGTCGGGCAAAAAGAAAAACTATGCAACCAGGAAGTTACAATATGTAACAATAACGACAAAACTGCTTTAACAGGAGAAAAGATGTTAAATTCAACTGCAAAATCTTTTGTACCCATAGACAGATTTTATACATTTTCTTTTGAAATGTTTTATTGAAGTTGATATTAAAGCAGTTTAGAGTAACATTATTTCTTCGGTGTTTTTAGCTGGTTTTTATCAGTTTACATTGTAATTAAATGGCATTTTGTGAACAATGTTTTTTTTTCCCCATTATAAAATGTATAAATCTAAACAGCCTTAACTTTTCTTACTAATGTAAATCATAAAGCTAAGATTGGTGTGAAATCTAGACCTGGGTGTATGAGTTTAGATGTTGTTTTTAGCTGCTAATGTCAATGCTGACTTTTTTTTTTTTCTTTTCATTTGAGTTGGTGCACATTAGTTATGACTCAACTTTAATAAAGACAATCATAGAAGCCTTTTCTTATTTTATTAGATGACTGTTATTTTTAGAGTAAAATGTTTATGTCCATTCTTTATCATGTTCTGATGGTGTCAGCTGGTCTGTGGGCTATCAAATGAAATTCATATTTATTGTTCATTTTCTTCCGGGCGAATTTGATCTGTCAGTAATACCATTAATGTGCAATATACTGTCCTTGTTTAATAAATGTAAATGCAAAATTAAAGGCCTTAATTTTTTTCTTAACTGCCATTTGTGAAGTCCTTACATTTGTGAGCATACACAATGAAAGAACCCTTGATTGACACTGAAAGAAAATTACACACTTGACTGATAAGAGACAGCTGTATGCCAGTCCTGACATTATTTACTTTAAATAATATTATAATTGCCTCTAAAAAAAACCCTACTGCTTTTCTCACAAAGTGCATCGGAATATAAACATTATTGGCACTTTTGCTGCTATAATTTTCATTTATTACCCAACTGTCATGGTTACCACTGAGGGAAAATAAAGGTTTTTGAATTGCTTTTCAATGAATTTAGCTGCTGTAATGACAGATTTTAAAGCAAACCTCGTTCTATTACTGAATTGGTCATTTCTGCTTCCATGTGAATATAAAGCAGCAGAGAGGTAGAGAAACAAAGATTCCAGATTAAAACCAAAATAATCCTAATTTCATATTCATAATTGTGATAAAAGGAAAACCAAGTGTCAGCCAACTCATCTCAGATACCACTGAGAATCCATAAGGGCAAAAAAACTATTTTGCAAGATCCATATTTACATGCTGGCTGGGGTATTTGAAAATGTCATTATCATCTATTTTGTGTTTTAAAATGGGAGAATTATTTTTTTTCAATCCACATATGGTCTGCTAGGTATATCTTATGTAATATTCAGCACACACCTGCAGCCAGTGATTTTCCTCTATCAGGATGACTTTTTGTCAGACTACTGCGTGTTAACCTCCCTGTTTTTGCTGCAGCTCTCATTACAATCAGAATACAGCTGTTTGTGTTGAAACGTGTGAGACACGCACAAATACACACACACACACACACACCACCCCCCACACTCCTGACATCTCTATAATGAATTTTGTTAATTTCCAAGTGATTGCCCGGTTGCAAATAAAAAATTTCTGTTGTATTTAACACTGAATCACTACATCACTGCGTTTAACATGAATGTCCTCATTTTTAAAGAACATAGACAGATTTATTTTCATTTCATCCCGTCAGACTTCATAAACACTGCATGGGGCCATAATGTTAAGAGTGTTCTAACGGACAAGTAATTGTTTGAATTCTTGTAATTAATTATGTTGCCTAAATATAAATGACTTCAGTAAAATAATACTTTGGTCTTAATTTGGACCATTTTAGGTTTCAAACGTGATAATAGAGACATACATCATCTTTTTAAAGTTTACATGGCATTTCCTTTGAGGAAACGGGAGTGTCAACTTTGTTAAATAGAGTTAAGGACTTCTTTCTTATTTTTTCTCAGTTTCTGGCTTATTCGTCCAATGTTTTAAATTCATATTAATGTGTAAACAGAACTCAAAACTGAATTTAATATTTAAAAATGTAAAAATGTGTTGTCAACAAAATCAACCTGCAGTGGATTTGGATGTGTGTAGGTGCGTCAGCCAGACTATAAAAACTAACGATGTCCGACGGCGTGTACTTTAGTTCGCCCTAATCCTCTGGATAAACAGACTAAACGAGGCTTTATATTTCCAATGCTGTCCTTGCAGTGTGGAGGAAGTCTGCAGATAAGATGCTATCTGTGAGAGGAACAACAGAATGCATTACATTTCCTGTGTTGGAGGTTTGGACTGGCGATCGTTTGCATGCACACAAGTGCAAAAACTCTTGCATTATTATTTGAAGCATGTAGAATGTAATTTCTTAGTATTGAAAAGTCCATGAAACTACTTTACCCCTGGTATAAGTACCAGGGGTAAAGCAGTTTTAAATTCTTGCTGGTACTTTTGTACCAAAGCCTCATCTCTCTCTCATTTCATGGATTTTAAATTAGCAAAGTCAAAACCCAAACAAATAATTAAAAAAAATAAACATTTTAATATCTTACTGTAGGATACCTGTAGGCCTATGGAGTAGGCAGGAATTAAAAATAAAAACACTTAACAATATGGTAAACCATTTCTTTTAATTGAAACATTGATAAACATCCAGAATACAAGTCTCTAAGAACAGATCATGAGGTCATAAGCAAAAACTCAATATGTGGAAAACATTCAAGTGCACTAAATCAAACGCACTGATCCCCATAGCAACAGCTGCATTTCACTCTCGTACTGCTGAGTGAAATCTCCGGTCGTTAGCTCATAAGCAGTTTCTTTTACGAACTGGTCTGTATTGTAAATAATATGAAACACAAATGCTTACTCTCCTACTGATTTTAATTTGGACATTTCACATTGAATGTAAAGACAGTAAACACGTGGTACATGTTTCAAAGGTGCAGAGGAGACCACCAGGCTTGCTTCGATTGGAGGGAGAGAGAAGCAGAAGAGAGGGAGATGCCCGGCCAAGGCTTCGTCCAGCATGGACTAAAGCACAGCACAGACAGTTCAGAAACAATTCAGAATGAGTTAAAAGGAATTTTTAAACAGACAAAGTAGCTTTTCAAGACTGCTTATTGCTAGCAGATCTATTTTCTAACCCAGAGTGCCGCCCTGACTGGTTCTGAATGAGGGTTTTATAGCAGGCAGCCACTCTCCCATCTTCCTGGTACTGTGTACTGCAGCTGAATCTTTTAGTGGTACAGTACCGGATCATACCGGCTTCCTTTCACACCTGCCTTGTACTTAATGTAATGTTAAAGTTTTGAAATATGCTGTGATTACCATTGATATGCTTTCTAATCGTGAGCTGGGATAGGCTCCAGCAGACCCCCGTGACCCTGAACAGGACATAGCGGGTACAGATAATGGATGGATGGATGCTTGGAGATCATTTTTCACAATTAGGATGGCCATCTGGACAGACTTCCTGATGAGGAAAAACGTTGCATTAGCTCATGAATTTCATCAGGACTGAGCTCTACAGCACGAAGAAGAGTCCAGACCCTGACGTTCCACAGTCCAAACAGGGCACAGAGCTGGACCAGGACTGGTCTGAGACCAGCTGGCGTGTCCTGTACAACGGTCACCTGATGAAACATCTGGAAACACTTGTGTTTCATGAAGGCCACGGCCAACTGTCTGCAGTAGACACACACAGATACATAAATCAATAATTATGGCCCCAGACATCCCAGAATGCCCACGTACATCACGTCAGTCGAGGAACTGTGACTTTTCTGGACTCAGATGGCCAACAGAGGGCGCCATCGCCTTCAGTCTGCACACATCACAACACATCTGGAGTGCAGAGGTGTTTGTTCAGCCTCCAGTCACCTTCTCACTTCTTTACAACCACCCCACCCTCACCCACCCTCACCCATCCTCACCCTCAGCATGTGTTCCTTTACATTGGCCCATTACTGTAACCCTTCAACACATGACTCAACACCCACCTCCACCTCTGACACCTGCCCTCCCTCCATATCAGAAGAAGCATCCTGCATGGAAGGCTGATGGAGGTCTTCTCCTGCCTTTACCTGCTCCTGTAGACTGGGTGCCACTGTGGGGTGAACGCTGCTGTGACCCACCCTTTAGTTCGACCCTCGGACCACCATGTATTTATATATTTATACCAGATAATTGTATATTTTTGTACCTCTCCTGTCTCTGTCCGTCATCCTCTCTGTCCTGTCTCCCTCCTCATGTCTTCATTTACCCAGCAGGCTATCAGCAGGAGGGTCCCCCATAGAACTGATCCAGGACTTGGTCCAGGTTTCTTCCCCAGAGGAAGCATTTCCTTGCTACTGTTGCCATGTTAGCATACGACCTCAGTGCATGATGGGAAAACTCTACAGATGGTCATCAACATACCTCAGTGAACCTCTTCCCTGACTCGCTGACATCACTGACACCTGCTGCCTCTCATTTGAAAAGACTCCTCCCACCTGATCACCATCTGTTTGACCTCCAGGTTTCAGAGAGGAGATACAGGTCAGCAAAGACGTGCACATCAGATGTTAGAACAACTTCTGCCTGATCTCTAAAACATGCACAGAGTCTGCAACCCATTTTATGAATGTTCCATTCAGAATGCTCTACGCTTTGCACCACTTAGTTGATATGCCTCTACAACAGGGCTGGTGAGCTTCGTTTCATCCCAGGCCACACCATCACTATGGTTACTGTTAAAGGGCCACACCATCACCATTGTTACTGTTAAAGGGCCACATCACCGCCATGGTTACTGTTAAAGGGCCACACCATCACCATGGTTACTGTTAAAGGGCCACATCACCACGATGGCTACTGACCTTCTGCCCACTACATATTCATACCAGAAATCTGGATATTTTTGTCCCTCTCCTCTCTCTGTCCTTCATCCTCTCTGTCCTGTCTCCCTCCTCGTGTCTTTCTTTCCCCAGCTGGCTATCTGCAGGAGGGTCCCCCATAGAACTGATCCAGGTCCTGGTCCAGGTTTCTTCCCCAGAGGGAGTTTATTTTTTTGCCACTGTTGCCATGTGCTTAGGGGTCATACTCTGGGTTTCTTCAGTAAAAGTAGAGCTTTGTTGTAAATAGATGCTGTATAAATACATTTAATTCAATTCAATTCAATTCAATATAGCGACTATTTACGATAAGTCATCTCTAGGCGCTTAAGAAACCCAGAGCTTGACCCCCGAGCACATGGCAACACCATCAGTGGCAAGAAAAAA
>JBAMYA010000009.1:1546104-1582329 GCA_037176975.1 Arrhamphus sclerolepis
CTGATGGACAGGCAGCCAGTGTAAAGACCTCAGAACTGGACTGATGTGGTCCACCTTTTTGGTCTTTGTGAGGACTCGCGCAGCAGAGTTCTGAATGAGCTGCAGTTGTCTTAACTGATTTTTTGGTAGACCTGTAAAGATGATATTACTTGGCACATGTTCTTTCCACCTTTCCACATATTTCACTGCAGACATGTTGTCTTTGATAACAGGAAAGGATCAGGTGCAGTTGATATCAAATACAAACACATACCATTGGTCCCAGTGTTGTTTATGCTGGTTTATATACTGAGATACGTGATGAAACCCCACACGCTATGGATGGAATCAATCCACTGTTAATGTAATGTTTTACCTTTTTTGTTGTTGTTGCTGTTGTTGCCTGCCATGATCCTATCTTTCATGGATGTAGGCCTGTAAAAGGTCTGCAGCTTTCAGTCACACCTGAACTCAGCCATGTGTTTTACAGCTGATTTAATCTCTACTACGGGGTTCAACATTAGTCAGTAAATGTCTCCAGCCACTCTGCTCTCACCAGTGTGGTTTCCAGAGCTTTTCAGGACTAGCAAGTAGCCATTACCAAAAGAAAAAAAAAACGAGGTGAAATACTGATATACACATTTTTTTTTTACATTCTGTATCTGTGTTTCAGGAGAATCTGTTGGAACGTAAAGAAATTTCAGGCAGCTGTGACAGTCTGTCTGAGACCTCCAGTACAAAGGTTCGTTAGGCGTAATTTTAATTAAATGTCATATTGATTTTTTTTCCACTACAGTTAAAGCTACTTTATGTTAAAAAAAATAATAATAATGATAATAAAATTTGGTCACATGGAGCCACTGACAATGTTATGATAATAACAGGGGATGAAACATAAACTTTATTGTGATGTGCTGCTCCCAAGTGGTCAGATATGGTACTGCAACATAGAGTAGCTTTAAATACCTGTATGTTATGTATTGCCATTGTTGAAACTAGTGTGATCTTTGCTTTCTGTGCTGTAAAGCTCAGCAGTTATTTTCTGAAACCAAACTTATGTGCAAACTTGAGAATAATTGAGATCAATCAGTAAGAGCAGCTTCCACTACTTTAGCAAATAATCCACTGCTAATCCATTATCCGTGAGTGCTCAGTAAAATGCTATGTAGTAGAGAATTGAGCAGATAAACAAAAAGGACTCAAGACTTTTGACACATTCATCAGACTATCTTGAACAACAATCTGCTCTGTATCTGCACAATGTAAAAACTCAAAACAGCAAGCGTCAGTGTCCTTCAGCTGTAACCAGTCGCTTCTCTTCTCAGGAGAAAAAATCACAAAGTAACGAGCTCTCAGGCAGCAGTGAAGGCCTGACTGACAGCAACACTAAGGTGAGTTGTTTCTGCTGGATTTTTGGTCAATCTGAACTGACTGTAGGGTATAAAGTGGATGTCACACTTTTCTGGAACATTTTGATTAATTCATTTACACAGTATGTCTTAAAAGCTGATTCTGAGAGCTGATGGCTCAGTCTTTAGAGACAATCCTTCTTTTGTTTGTTTGTTTTTTACTGCAAAGGTATATTTAAATCCAGATTTGGTGTATTTACCATTGGTGATTTAAGGTTTGCAGCTAAAATTGCATTGAGTGGTTACTTTGGCCTGTCAGGGGAGCTTTTAAGTCACATAAATATGAAAGTATGGCAGCACATTACATCCTACATCACCTTTTGAGTTAGTGTCAGTTTGGGTGCATAAATGCTGATGAGAGCCAGAGCCAATAAATACTCGCAGTTGCAATCTCATTTGAACTCTTTTTTTTTTTTTTTACCAAAAACCAGAATTTAGAGCTAGCAGGCTTTTTGATCTGTGTCAAAGGGCTTTATTGTACTCTCTAACTATCACAGGACAAAGGAGGACTGTTTAATGGGATATTCAAGAAGCCTCCTAAGTCTGCAGAAGCTACTCAAACCGAGGAGGTAACATTATGAATCAAAACTAAGGACGTTTATCACCACATGCATGCTATTATTCTGTTCCTGTTGTCATGTTTTATGACTAACACATGGTGCACTCGAGTGACTTCCACAAGGACAATTGTGTTTCTCATATTTCTTTTCCATTTGTCATCAAATTACAAGTAAAAACTTGGAACATTGTAATTTCCCTTCTTGCTGAAAAACCAAACATTTGCTTGATTATTTCTCATTAATAAGTTTAAAAACTTAAATTACCTGCAGCCTCTTAAGGAGTTGACACCTTTGGAATGAATGTAAAGTCAAATTATAAATTTTAAGGTAGCAGAATTTTAAGGGACTTTCATGTTTCGTTGCAGGATCTGTCTTCAGACATCAGTGACAATGTACCTGAGAACAAACAGGTCAGTGAGAGAACCCTTGTTAAACACATATATGCCAAAAACTGATCCCAGTGCATTCTAAAGCTTTTCCTTTCATGCATCATCAGGAGAAAGCTGGTGCTTTCTTTGGTGTTCTGCTCAGAAAAACTCCCAAATCATCAGGCGAAAGAAGTGAAACGGCGGTAAACAAGAGTTCGTGCATGTGCATAAAGTTTCTAAACTCCCCCGCAATTCCAGCCATTTCACCCTTTGATGCCACTTTCATTTTCAGGACGGAGAAGCTCAGAGCGAGCTGTCAGCCAGCACTGAAGACCTGTCTGAGAATAAAACTACCAAGGTCAGTGAGTTTGAAGTAAAAGCCGTCGCTCAGATATCCTCAGCAGCTGCACTTCCTGACGCCAGTGTATTGTTTTAGGAGAAAAACATTTTCAGCAACATGTTTAAGAAGCCTCAGAAGCCAGCAGAGGGAGCCACAGCAGAGATGGTAATATTGCTACATCAAGATGGTCCTCACGTCCTGTTACGGAACAAATTCTGTGTTTTATTTTTTTTGTTTTACACTTTTCTGCTTTTGAATACAGGAGTCGGAGGCGAACACTCGAAGTGAGTTATTTAGCAGCCCCGAGACTCTGATAGACACGACTGGCCCAAAGGTATTTCACTGTTTTAAAGTAAAAACAAAACAAGCCACTTCTCTGTTTGCGTCTGCTTTCGTAATGTGAACGTGAACTGAAACTGGAGCACAAAGACTGACTAAGAGAAGAATCTGCTCTTAATCTGTTTTGACATTGGTTTCCAAGAGTTTATTTATTTTTAACAGAAAGAGCACAAATCTGGTAAAATGAAATGCAGAATATGGATTTAGTGGCATAAATAATATAATATGAGAATGATCGTGTGTTTGTTTAAAAAAAAAAAAAAAAGGTGAATTTAAAATTTGAATATTCTTTTTCTAAAAGTTGGGTAATAACTTTAGGATTATCATTTGCATGAAGCGGTCTTTTCTTTTCTGTGCGCATCAACAAGCAGAAATAACTTCTCTGCATGTGCATTTATGTTTTATTAATTCATTTATGTATTTTTGTCAGGAGAAAAAGGGAGGCCTGGCTGCGATATTCAAAAGATCACCCAGCTTTGACAACCTGTTAGAAGAGGTCAGTGTGTGTGCAGCGCTGTGGTCACAAGCCCATAAATGATTGACAGCTGTGTGTCCCTCAGGGTTTAGCTCTGTCGTCTGCAGTGTAAAGTATCCCCCCCCCCCACACACACACACACACACACACACACACATACATTTTCAAACCAACCTTTTATGTATCAGCTGTCTGTCCCTATACATATTTTGTCTTCTGATTCTCACGTTTTCTTGTTTTGTTTGTTTGTGTGGAGTTCATTTCTAGTTTTGCATATCTTGTTCTTTTTTTTAATGACTGTTTTAAAATCAATAAGATATTTGGCAGCAACATATTAAACCTTTTATGTAGCATGTACATTTATGTACATTGTTCCTGCAAAAAAGAAAAACCTGAAACAAGTACACATTTTTTTTAATTCTCTTGAGACAAAGACGTGCAATTAAAGACCTAATATAAATGTGTTGTGGTGTGAGGTAACAGGATTCCTTCAATGTTTGTCATTTCAGGACAAAAATATTTTCAGTGGCATATTTAGGAAAACTCCAAAACCAGCAGATGAGGTGAGTAAAGATCTGTTCACTTTTCAGAATAATTTGACTGTAGTCACTTTTAAATTAGTCTTTCTTCTTCTATTTTTTAATTTATTTTATTGTTGGATATTTGTTCAGCAATCAAATGAAAGAGGAGATGATGAGAAGGAGTTTTCCAGTTCTGAAAGTCTCCTGGAGGACACCACAGCAAAGGTACGAATGTTGTCCAGCAGCCACAGACAGATTTTATCCCCGTCTGTGTGTTTGTTTGTTTAATCACTGATTATTGACTAATTGTTTCATTTGTTAAAGGAGAAAAGTGGAGGATTTGCAGGGATCTTTAAAAAGTCACCCAAACCAGCTCCACGTACTCTTGCTACTCAGGTAACTTTAGATTCCTTTCCATATTTGAATGCATTCGGAGTTTTCATCTTCATACTTGAGGATATTTCATTTATTACAAAAACATAATCAGGAAATACCAGTAAACTTGTTGAACTGCAGTCGTTTCTTCATCCTTTACAACTCGTCTTCCTCTATTGTGCAACAAATATTTATTTGGTTATATCACAGATGGCAGCTTTTCTCCTCCTGAGGAGCCTGACACATGATCTGAATCATCTTGTTTGAGAAAATCTTTTCTTATACCAGGAATCATTTAAAAAAAGCTCCAGAGGAATCCTGTATTTGATTCCTGTTATATTTCATTATCTCTGCACAAAGCCCCTTTGTGTTGGGAAAAGCAGTAAAAATATTTAGAAGAGGGGTACATCTTATGTTGAATTTTAAAAAAAAAACAAAAAAAAACATTTGAGCTCTGTAGATGTGCAGTGGAGGAAAGTTACTGACACTTGTTTTCTTTTCCAGCATCCCCTCAGCGACTCCAAACACCTGTCAGGCAGCTGCGACAGCCTCACAGACACTGAAAAGGTGAGAACTAACTAAAGTTTATGGACCGTGAAACTTGAATAGTTACTATATGTAAGACAAAAGACCTTTAACTTTGGCTGGAAAGGAAAGAAGTACTCTGCACTCCATTAACACCAGATGCAACTCATGAATATAAATACATTCTCTGTAAATACTGGACGAGCCGTCTGATCACGTGACCCACAGATTTGTACAGAGAGCTTTTTGAAGCTCATTTTTCCTCAAACAGAGAGGCGGGACAAAGCTGTCAAAGCCAGTGACGAGCTGTCAGTCTAGCACGTTAAGTGACGTCCAGTCATCTGATTGGTCAGTTTTATTGCTGAATATAAATTTATTTGATGTGATATGTAATATGTAACCACATATGAAAAAAAAAAGAGATTTTTGTACCAGACTGTACCATATGTTTAATTCTGTTGCAAAGTTGGAACTTTTAACATGCATGTAAAGGGGGATTTGCTCTGTTTTGACCCAGCACCTAGTGGTCAGAGGAGGAACAAAACAAACTTCCTGAATGAGATTCAGCCTGGAAGTGGGATGGTTGTCGCACCATGGAAGATTTGTTTTTACCTCTCAGGGGTCCTCTACAGTTTGCAGAATCCAGCGTTGTCATAAATACATTTGAGCTCTACAAACAGATGCAGATTTGATCACTAGCTTCCGATAATAAGATATTATCGATGAGTCAAGGACAACACTCGGTCGGTCCTCTGCTCGGTCACTCTGCATCCCATTTCTTCTCCCAGTTCTTGACAAAGATTAAAGTCCAATCCAAGATTTTCTCTTCTGCACTTGCTTCAACCTGGTCTTCTTTGGAACCTCTGCTTTGATGAGAATAGTGATTCGACTAGTTTCAGACTAACAGAGTCGACGTGCAGTTCTTGTTCTTGTGATCCAGGCTGGACTGCAGAGGCTCAAAGTCGTGCCGTTCCAGACCAACGCGTTCACCCCAATATACCAATGAAATGTCAGAACAATTTTAAAGCTATAATGGGGTTAAAATGTTGTATGGTGTTGCTTTGAAATGAATTGTGTGAATGTTCTCCAGTCTGTGATGATAATTTAGAGAATGAATTATTTTTAAAGGAGGATGTTCCAGGACAGACTGAATTACTGGGCAGCAATGATAATCTTTCTGACACTCAGAGTAACACAAAGGTGAGTCTTATAGAGTTCGCTCTGTACGGTTTTCTACATTAATGAGCATTAATAGTTCTAAACAAATTATTTGTCTGTTATGTTTTTTTGTTGTGTCTTTTTTTCATTTGTGTTTTTCAAACAGCAGAAGAAAGTCGATTTTTCTGGGATGTTCAGGCGGACACCCAAAACTCTGGAGCAGCAGGTATTGAAAATGGAGCTTTAAATGCTGAAATGATTTCATCAAATTAAACTGAAGTGAATTTAATAATACAGTATAAATCATAAGTTGTCTTCCAAAAATCACTTGCTGTGTATTTTAAATTCGGCAAATCTAGTTTAGAATTCATCATTTCAAAGATGATCTATAATTTCTTTTATCGATGTTTACATATTGGCAATGGCACTTGTGCTGCATTAGCTCTGTATTAGTGTTTGTTTCCTTATAATCACCTATTTCCTTTAGATTAGAATTTAAAGTGAAAGTTTGACAGATATTCAAAGACACAAAGCAGAGCAAGCATCTTTAATGTTATTTACATGTTAGAGTTTATGGGAAGAGTTGAGTTGACCGCACTCAAACCTATAGGCATATTTAATATAAATCCAGATGAGTAACATTACGTGCAAGTGACCTCATCGCTGTTATTCCTGTGCAGTTTGCAAGTTTAGTGCAACACCGTTGCAGACTCTGATACGTCTGTTGCAGGAAGGTGAGGACAGTGAGGCACCAGAGGGAGGCAGACTGAGGCGCAGAAGAACCATAAAGAAGAAGAGACGAGTACGTTTCTCACTGTTCAGCAAAAATAATCCAATTTAATAACATGAATTTCTGCTATTTAATACTGAAAATCTTCCTCTTCTGTTTGATGTTTCTCAGGTTGTGTCTTTCCGAGTCAAGAAAACTCTTCCTAAAGTTCCGAAGCTCAGTCAAGCTTCAGAGGTATTCAGTGTTATTGTTTGTGCAAAGCAAAACTGGACAAAGAAGTGACTGATGATGTAATTAACTTGAGGTTTCTTGAGCTAATGGCAGCAATAATGAATAATTCCTCCGCAGAGTTCAGCTAAGATGCCTTTAATTGAGGAGACTGTTGAGCTGCAGGACATGAACCCAGGACAGGTTAGAAGAAGATGTGATTTCTTTTTTTGTTGTTTGTTTTTAATGCTTTTTATTGAATATTCTTCAAAATCTTAATCTCTTTCTGCTTGAATGTTTATATTTATTTACTATTATTGTGATATTCATTTTCCTTTGCCCGTCTTCAAAAACATTTCAGAAGTGTTCATTTTTTTTTTAGTTACTTTTAAGAAACAAGATTCCACTGGTGTCTCAAGCAGCACAACTTTATTTAAAAAATTAAATTATGAAAATGTTGTGTTTTTTTCCCTATAATTTTATTATTTTTTTAAGTTTGTAAACATGTTTTTTTCTATTTACACAAATTTTTTGTTTTGACTTTTTTTCCCCTTATTATTTCCTGCCTTGCTACCAGTGCAATACTGAGAATTAACCATTATTATATTATTAACAGAACACAGCAAGGACAAAAACAATGAGCAAAAAAGCCTGTTTTTAGTTGTTTTATCCTTCTGTTGTTCAGGAGAGCACGGTGGTGGTGCAGCCTGTGGAGATGGCGGCTTATCCGACTGAAGAAAACCCTGCTCAAACACTTGGGCAGGTGTGTTCATGGTTTGTTTGTGTCTTTTTGTCTGTTTAAGTTGTCTTTCCATTAACGGACTTTCTTGTTTTCAGGAGGGTGATGAGCTGATGGAGTGGTGGAACACAGTAAAAGGTGCTTATGAACATTTGTTTTGTTTTTATAACTCTTTTAACTTTTCTTCTTTTTTTTTTGCATTCTCTACACTTAATGATTGTGATATTTGTGCTTCTGGTTGCCAGGTTGGACCGAGTGGAATGAGAACTCTAATTTCCAGGAGGAGGATGAAGAAATGTAAATGTTTTTTTGTTTTTTTTTGTGGAGTAACTTTAATCTAGGTTACAAAAAAAAAAAAATAAATCTTGCTTGGGATTGTAGGAAAATCTAAAGAGGTGGAGTTATTGCTTGATTTCCATCTCTTGAACATGAGGCTTTAGATTTCACTTTAATAAAAATAAGTGTTCTATGTCTAAATGTAACATTTTTGACGTACTTCCGGTGGTCACAGCTCTTGTGTGTCTGTAAAGGGCGATGGAGCAAGCTGCCGATCGAGTCTACATGGCAGCCCGGCTTTTTGTGCATCTTTTCAACCAGCGGGGGGCGTCCTTGCAGCACCACATCCTGGAGCTCCTGGAGCTGGCCGACGCCGCAGACCAATTCCACAAGAAGACGGTGACGGCCGCTGTCGGCGGCGGCGTCGCCAGCGTTGCGGGAAGCGTTGCCACAATCACGGGACTCATTCTGGCTCCTTTCACCTTCGGGGCCTCTATAATCGTCACGGCAGTGGGGATCAGCGTGGCAACCGCTGGCAGCATCACGTCAGCGACGGCTAATATCACGGACACGGTCCACTCCAACATGGGTCGCAAGAAAGTGGAGAAGATGATCCAGGGCTACCAGGATGAGATCAAAGACATCAGAGAATGTTTGGAGTTCGTTCAGGTGAGAAAAATGTGGCTTAGTCTCACAGAAGTTGTGTCGTCGCAAACGCATCACACACACACACACACACACCAAGGTCAGTGTTACTCAAAAAAGAATAGAGCATATTTTATTCATCTTTCATCTAGTAAATTTAAATACTAATAGCCTTCACAGCATGACACAGCTTCAAGTGGTTTCTCCAAATTAGTTGTTTTAAAAAGCCAAAAGTGTATAACTTCAGTGTTACATCCTTTATAATAAGAAATCCTGCCACAAAAACAAAATTTAAAAAAATATATATCTTGTCTCTCTGCTTGTAGGAAGGGATGGACACCCTGCAGGAGTGGGATTTTGAAAAATACTCTCAAAGTGCTGCTAAAAAAGCTCTGAACCACAACATTAAACACGTGATGAAGGAGGGAGGTCGAGCTGGAAAAGCCCTGATGATCAACACTGACAAGCTCATCAGCACCGTGCAGGTTCTGGGCGCCGCAGGTGGCGCCGCCAAAGCCGCCCAGGCCATCAGTGTCACCACAGGCGTCATGTCCGCTCTCTTTTTGGCTCTGGATGTTTTCTTTCTTGCAAAAGACTCCCATGAGCTTCGCAAGGGTGCCAAAACCAAGTTCGCCTCTAAAATTAGAGACGTGTGTAAAGATCTTCAAGACGGCCTCCTGGAGTTGAACAAGGTGAAGACGCAGCTACAGAAGACCATGGACGGAATCGAAGTGGAGGAGTACGAGGAAATACAGGAGGTGGAGGTGGAAGTTGAGGATGATTTTGAATCCGACCCAAAGAAGCTGGCTGAGCTGGAGCAGGAGCTGGATCTTATAGAGGAGAAGCTGGACAAGAAGGGTGATGTTGAGGAAAAGAAGGGTAAAGAGTCGGAGAAAGAGTTCTTTAAATTTAGGAAGGAGAAAAAAGAGGAGAAGGGCTTGAAAGAAAAAGAGCAGCTGGAGGACAAGGAAGAGAAGATGGAAACTAATTCAAAGAAGGAGAAAAATGAGGAAAAGGATGACGGAGAGAGAAAGTCTGAGTCCAAATTAGAGGAGGTTCCTGGTGAAGAGACGCAGCAGCTAAATGAAGACAAAAGTGCCAAAGACGTTTTGAAAGAACAGTCTCAGAAAGGGAGCAAGAAAGATAAAGAAGCTGAGAACCAAATAGCAGCTGAGAAAGACAAGAAAAATCAAACGCAGAACAAGACTAAAGAAGAGAGTGCTACAGAGAAAACGAAAGACAGGAATGAAAAAGAGAGAAATAATAGTGAAAAAGAACAGAAAGAAGTTGAGAACAGATCAGGTGATTTAAAACGAGATGATGCATGTTTAAAAAGTCAAAGTGGGAGAAGGCGGAGCAGCAGGGAGGAAGAAGTAGGAATGAAGCCTGAGAGGAATAAAGAGAGAGAGGTGGACAGCGGGCGTACGAGGAGGCACAGCAGCAGGAGCGACAGAGACAGAGGAGACGAGGCGAGGGGGAGCCGTGCCAAAGATGAAGAGAACCACAGGACGGAGAGTTGGAGGAGAAAAGGGGAAGAAGAGAGAGGGGTGAAAGACTGGAGAGCGGAGATGTTGCAGAGTAAAGCTGAGAAAAAAGAAAACAGGGAGACGGATCACAGACACGCAGGAGGGAGGAGAGAGTCGCACACTGGTCGTGAAGCAGAGACTGGGAGCAGTCAGAGGGAGTGGAACAGGAGTCACCACAGGAGTGGACATCACCAGCACGGGGAGAGGGAGGACGAGAAACGAAGGAGCAGAGTGGAGAGTGCCAGGAGAAGGTTTGAGAGGGATGAGGAGGGGAAAAGAAGGGAGGGTGGAGAGAGCAAGAGGAGAGGAAGCGACAGAGACAGAGAGCGTGGAGACAGCCGGAGAGGATCTCTACGAGAAGGACTGAATATTTAATCCTAACGCCCATCATCAACGATGTTCCCAGACTTGCTAACGACATGACAGCTGACAAGTTGGTGTTTTAAAAACTTTCAATTATAGTGCAGTTTAGTTTATATCATTTTCACCTGATGAGTGGTGACATCACCTCAGCTCTCCTTGAGGCCTAAACCACTCACTGACGGCTTTTATTGTATTCGAACAACAGGAGGAATACTTTTTGTTCATTTGTTGTTGTTTTTGTAGAATTTGCATTAATCATAAGTGAAAGCAGCAATCACCTCTTTGTTCAAATGTTTTCACGGCTTTTATGTCCTGTAAACGTTCCTGACCCAGAGGGGAACGTGCATTGCTGCTGTTGTACACTACTGGATATATAACTGCCTTGAATTTTAAATAGCTAACGGAGCAAGTTATTGAGGAAAAAAATTCTTTATAAAATCATAAATATATGTAATCGATAAGTTCTCTTTGAAGTGTCAGCATCTTTTTAAATCTGTTGCCTCTCTGATCTGATAATCTCAAGTAAAATGCTGGACATTAAATACAGGCCACTACAAAGCAACTGTGGGAGCATTTTTAGGAGTTACACTATGTTCAAATCTGACTCAAAAGGCTTGTTTTAAGACAATAACAATTTCGCTTTTTTTCAGTGAAAGTAAAGAGGAGGATTTTGAGATCATGCTGTCATCAAAGGGAAAAAAAGTGCTACATGGAATTTTTTTTTATTTTTTTATATATATGTGTGAACTGACCCTTCAGAGCCTCAACTGCATATTTAAAAATAATTATCTGTGAGTATCTTTGAATTTACACCAGTATGTGTCCATGAGAGTGATTTAAGGCTGCGTACTAGAACCTTTCCTTCGCTCATCTCCACAAATGCATTTTACCTGTTTTCATTGGTGTCAGTTTCACAAATATGTCAGTTGCTGAAGTCAGACCAACATGTTTACCTCTTCAAAACAGGACTCTTCTGTTAACGTTGTGCCACAGTGCAGTTTGAAAACAGCACATTTCTTGTACATTATTGCTCATGGCTCCAACCTTTATATTTACTGTATATTTAAAACCTTTACCTTGTTTTTCTTAAATATTACTCTTCACTGGGTTTGTTACTGTTTCATGTGCCTTATACTGGGAATGCTGCTTGTGGTTTTCTGCACTAGTTAGATTTTATTACATTAAAAAGGCCATTTTGAGTGCAGAAACCCACCTGGTTTGTTAGAACACTGACTACTTTATTTTCCACTATTTAGCCTGTTACAGACTTACTTGTTACCACTCTCTGCACTTTAACCAGGCATCTCTGCTGTGCTTGTTCTCAGGATTAACTCGACCACATGCACATCAAGGCCACTGGTGTCTGTTATACAAGTTCATGTGTGTATTTTTATGTGGATTAACTTTTTTTTTTTTTCTATGCTACTGGTTTCTGGATAAATAAAAGTCATCAAAAGCCATGAAAACATCTTCCCTGTTTTTTGTTTTGGAAGCAAATAACAATACTTAACCAGAATTACATATAAATATCATAAACAGTATTATTTACAGCTGCTCTGTGTAGCTAAAGTACACTACTTCTGAAAACATATAGGCCTGACAATACTGTAAAGGCGCTGTCGGACGGGATGGCGCAAGGACTTGTGGGAAGCCATTTTTCCCTTGAGACTTTTCTGTTGTTTGCTGTGTTGAATGACTTTGAAATAAAGTCGGAGATCTGAGTTCTCCCAAGACTCTGAGAATCCGTTATTTCATGCCTTGTCGACGCTATGATGCTTTGCTAATGAGCACAGACGGTCTGGCACGTCCAGTAATGCCACTTTGCCTCACTGAAGGTGCAAGTAATTGTAAGCTTTGCCAGGGGCTGACACATGATCCATCTTATGATACGCTGCCCCCATGTGGTCAGAAGTGGTAGTGCTACATAGAGTAGCTTTTAAAGTATTTGAAAGTACATGTCTGTTTAAAAGCAGCATAAAGAAACGTTTTGCCTTTTTTTTTTTTTTTTTTTTTTTTTAGCACTACGGGGCCTCCTGGTTTGTGGAGGTTACTCGTTTGGTCCCTCTTTCGTTCTCTGTCATTACTTTCTTGACTCTCTTCGTTGCCTCTCGTGGTGTCAGCTGCAGCTCTGAATTATTTCACTGATGTATGACACATACAGTCGTCACGAGAGACAAGTGGGTCGGGAGGTTTTTGCATGAGAGACCCTGAGAACTAGATGGCACTTCCTAAAAGTAATCAAAAATATCGTCAAATGAAACTGACATTTTTGCAGCTTTAACATTAACATTTGGTCATCGGGTGGTGGGGTATTACTGTTTTACAGCCCACCACCATTTACATTTAATCCACAGATTTTACTTCAGAAGATTTAGTTTAAAGCAGAATATTTAAGCTGAATTACAACAGCTGGTGCTAAATTGAAAGTATAATATGCAACAGTGTTAATCTTAATGTGTAATACTCTATTTTCTATGCATGTACTTTTAATTAAGAACATTTATTCACTCTCCACTACATATAAAGGTCACAAAGGCAACAAAAATAATAATAATAAAAAGAAGCATTTGTTGTCGCACCACTTCAATTTTATCAATTTTAGTGATGTCAAATAGAACAAAAGCAGGTATGAGAACAAGATCAAACGACCCTGCTTTCAGGTTTTATATTTACCAAAGGGGATGCAAATGTATTCTTTACTTTTTCTTATCTCAGGAGAGGTTTGGGTTTGCTTAACTGACATGCTGACTTGCAGCTTTATGTGTTTGCATTTATTTTCTGCTCCCTCCCAGGGGATTCTGGAGACGAGAATTAGTTTCAGCAGATTATGTGCATTCCAGTAAAACTGCAAATAACATGTCATCAATGTAATTGCCCAAGTCATTAATCAATCAATCAATCAACACTTATGTGGCACTTTACAATAGCCCGCTGGCACCCAGAGTGATTTACATCAAATAGGTAAATAAAAGCAAAGAAGATAACTGTTAGACAACAACAACAAAGAAAGTCACAAATAAAAGTCAGAATATGAAGTTTATATAAAATCAGCTTCAAAACATAAAACCACAACTTAAAAAATACATAAAATCAAAGAAATGAAAACACTGGTCAGAAAATATGTCACAGCACTAACTGATATTAAATGCTGTTTTAAATAAGTAGGTTTTAAGTCTAGATTTAAACGTTCCCAAGTCGGTGACATCACTCATGTCAGGGGGAGGATTAATCCGTAACTTGGGGCCAGCAACTGCAAAAGCACAGTCACCCCAAAGCTCACAGCGCGGCCCTGGCACCTCCAGACCAAGATGGCTAGAGGACCGAAGAGGCCTCATCTGGTTGCGAATGTTTAGCTGCTCAGATAGAAAGGGTGGGGCGAAAAAACACATTAATAAAAAAAAAAAAATTAAATCGATCCTAAACTTGATTGGAAGCCAATGGAGGGACTGAAGGATGGTGGTTATATGTGCATGTCTGGGAGTGTTAGTCAGGAGCCGAGCTGCGGCGTTTTGTACCAGTTGTAGATGTGAAAGAAAAGGGAAGTTAATGCAAAAATACAGGGCATTAATTTGGTTGTGTAACAGGTTCATACCAGTAAAGTGGGGAAAATTTCTCTGAAATATGTTCCTTCCTTGTTCCTCATGCTCTCCAATTTTAATGTCTCCATCCATCTTTAATCGCATAGTCGGGCTTCCCCTGGTGATGTTTTTTTTTTTTTTATCTCCCTGCTCTCTCTCAGCATCCCTCCATGTTCGTTTCACTGCACATGGGAGTCGGTCTATATACACCACAGTACACCACACACACACCGCATCCATCACCGCCTGTCTTCTGTTTCTTGTCTTTATCTGTGCTGTCCTTTTGTGTCCCACTCCTGGTGATTTAAAGTCCTCTATGACTCTGTGAGTTTTGGGGGTTAATGAAGTGTGTCAGATTAGATGATAAAAGGAGGGCAGGGGAAGGAAACACAAAATAAATAAATAAATCTTTTCCTTCATGTTTTGAATTCATGCTGACTCATATGTCACCTGCTCTGAAGTGTCAGGTGGTGAATGTCATTTCAGAATGAATCATCGCTTTGTGACAGATGGGAAAAAAAAGGAAAGCCAAGTGGAGAATGTTGCCTCTGTCAGTGCGATTTTACTGCAGATCCAGACGCAGTTTGTAAGTTTTAAGTTGATGTTCAGACCAAATATTGCAGATACAAAGAATTGCACAGTTTGTTTTTTTTTGGTTTTCTTTTACAGAAACCTACATATTCAGTAAGATGTCTATTAGTTTCTTAAAGCAATTTAGGTACAAAGAATGAATCACAAATCCAAAATAACTGCAGGGAAATAGAGTTTTTGGGTTTGATATATGCAAACTAAGCATTAATTCCACAACACATCTATCTTAAATATCATGTTTTAGTAATTTACACATTTGGAACGCTGTTTACAAGCCTCCTGTTCATCTTTAATGCATTAATAAAGTTTAATTTAGCTCCCATGTCTGCTCCTGGATAATAACCAGAACACAGTTTTCAGCTGCCTTTTAAATTTAGTTTCATTGTACTTTTTTCTGCAGCTCGAGCATTCAACAAGCACATGATCAGGGCATGACTTAGTTAAAACTGTGCCAGAGAGTGCAGACCTGACCTGAAGAACAAACAGAGCAAGGACGCTGCAAGCTGACGACATATCACTGGCAAGCAATCTATGTAACTCTTAAACGTATTCACACCCTTTTACCGAGCGTTTCCACGGTCGTTTATGACGTGTGTGCTTTTGATCAGACCAGAAGAAAGACGGAAGCTTGAGGGACACTGTTAAACATTGTATTTTTGAGTCTTATCAGAGACTTAAAAATTGCAGTTTATTTTGATGTAAGTCAGTTGAGCCAAGTATTCTGTTCTCCCTGAAAAGAGCTTTGATTTTCTGGTTTTGTTTTGTTTTTTAACCATCTTTCCTGGGGTTGTTTTAACTCAGGAATTAAGGTTAAGGACTGTCCATGAAAGGCAAAGAGCTCTGTGGTGGTGTTGTACGTACCCATACCCATCCGTCCAGCCTGAATCATCCCCCCACAGACTGTGGTTCTGTATCTACTCAACATTTATCACCACCACAAAAGGATGCTGCCACAATAAATTGTAAATAAGGGGCATGATGCACAGCAGCATGCGCAACCCACTTTGATGTGTTTATGTGAAGCAGCTGCTATTAAAAGATGTCACTCAGCTGAGGTGGAAAATAAATGGAGATGAGCTTCCTTGAAAGATCTGGTTCCAGGAAAACACTGCGTTTCTATATACTTTTCATGATAACTACAGAGGTATTGCTTTAGTGCAATATGTGTTATCATGATAATACAAAACACTGCTTTTTTCTTCCAAAATTTATATTTATATATTTTTTCTCACAAAAACATCTCAATTAAATGAGAGTCTTGTACTTTGTGTTGGAATTTTTATTCGTGTGTGATTCCCCATTCTGCAGGCTGAGCTGGTTTGTCTGGGGTTTTTAAACATTTCTTGGAAGAAGCAATTAAACTTGATCAGGCGTTGATATCACAAGTGAGACTCCCATCAGATCTTTTTTTTTGTTGTTGTTGTTGTTTGGATTGTTCTAAACATTTTTCCTTCTATTCTCAGCACATTGTATTTACTTGCTGTAGCAATTCACAGTCTTAGCTGTAAGACTTCTTTACATTTGTTTCGATGATGTTCTATTTCATTATTTTACATTGACGCGTTACTGAAGTGTGAAGACTGCGTTCAGATTCAACAGTTCATGGAACTAATCTGTCATGCATTCTTGGGACAATGACGCCAAACAATATGATGTCGCTCTGAAACCTCGACTGGTGAGAATTCATCAGTTTAGCATTTTTGTTTCTTTTAAGGCTTAACACATTCCATCTACTATCAAGTACTCCAGATAAGCCAGAGCACAAGCATTCCCAGCATCAGGGGTGAAGTGATGTGCTTCACAGAAACTAAGGCGGTACCCGTGCAGAGGAAGTACAGGTCGTCAGTCAGGTGTGTTCACAGAAAGCCCACCCCTTTTCTGAATGCTGATAAAGCCTCCTCGCATCACTGCTGAGCATCAACGCTGACCGCTGCTGACATAAATCATCTCTGATATCAAACTCTCTCCGAGGAAATCTGAAACAGATCGATTTTAAACTCAACACCTGACTTTCACAACATCAAGTAAGTCTCTTAAAACTTGATCTAATCACAATTAAGATTTTTCTCACACTGGTCTGGATTAACAGGCATCCAGATCAATGTAATTCTCAAGGACTCAACTGGACTTCTACAACGTGGTTCATATCACCATCAGTCAGTTTGAATTGAGAATATACATATATTTAAAATAATTACAATCACATCATTCAGCTATTCACCAAAAGGAATTTAAATTTCAAACTGGCAGAATTTGTGTTAATAGGAATTATGATTTTCAATCTTTTTGCTATATATTTGCTTGTATATATAGGCCTATATGTATGTATATATTTATACACACACATACATACATATATTTTGTATGTTAATGTGAGCTATTTTTTCAGGAATGGAGCGAGGACTGATCCTGTTGATCGCCTCAGTCACACTTTTTGTGACACCAGGTGTCAAATCACAACTGATACTCTCCAATAACACAGAGGTTGGTACTGTTTCCACATGAACTCTCTTGATTACAAGAACAAAGCACATTTGAAAATATCTGGGGTTTTTTCTTACAACAGGATATGAGTAATAGATCCTTTAGGCCCTGTGGTAACTGGCCAGGAAAGAAGTTTAGGTTTCATCACTGTAACAACTTCTTTCTCATCGGTGATCTTAATGCTATGGCTCACAGATGTGCATATGTGACAACACAATTCATGTACATTAAGGTCTGTAAAACTGCTCAAAGTGACTTTTAGAAAAGCCCTGAGATGGGGTTAAAGAAAAAAAACTATTAAACAAGGATAAAGACAGAGAAAGAATTCTGCGTCAAAACATTTTTGCTTCAAGCTTTGGTCAGTTATCTTTATTTTTACAAAAACTGGGCACAAAAAAGTAAAATATTTAGCATATATTAACTGTCTAGTGACTTTGACTACTTTGACTACGTCTATCAGGTGAACATCACCAGGATAGGGTGTGGGCTCACCAAACTCTGCTTGGAGACACCAGATGACTGTGATCCTGCAGGAAACAGCAACTGTTTCTTCGGGTCTGCGGTGGCCACCAACATAACAGCTCGGAACGGCGCCGACTTCTCTTTTCAGCTCAGTGGAAACTCCGATGGATACATCGCTCTGGGTCTAACTAGGAACGTGTCTGAGGTACAACACACAAACCTAAGGAAAGGTTCCCTTCAGAACATTTTGGTCCCTCTAAAGCAAATCCTTTATTTTGTAAGACGTCATACAAATGGTTTCTAATGAAATAAAAGAAAAAACAGAAAGAATGAAAATACTGTCATTCTATGTACTTGTCACATGAGTGTAGCTGAATTTTTAAATATAAATTGAATATATTTAACACTGAAATACAAACGATGACAATTTCAGAAATGGTATACAAAATTGGCTCTTATTTCTTTAATGGGTTTTAACTTTTAACTAAAACTTTTGCAGGAGTGACAAAATATTTGACCATTTCTTAACTGAGAATTTTTAATTATTTGACTTCCTGTAGATTTTGAAAGATAGCCTGGTGTAAACGGGTCAGTATGCGACAAATACTGTTCTGTCAATACACTGCGCCTCAAATATGCTGTTGATAAGAAAACAAAAAAGGTACTTCAAACAGTCAAATATTTGCAGGAGCATATTATTGCCTGAGGAAATAAAATAAAAAGTAAATACTGGCATTGTACTCGTTATACCTGAGTTAATATTCATCTAGGGTCAATGATAACTGCATCCATGTAGAATCAGTTTTTGAGTAAAGCTCAGCTGTAGCCTCTAGTCCATGTTCTTATTAGGATGTTTCTTTGCGTTTAATATTGGCCAGAATCTACAGTTACCAAATGCAAACACAGCAGGCGTATATGAAACATATAACTAAAATAATGCTTTGTTTCTCATCCTCAGTTAACACTTTATAACAAACTCGCCTTGTTATTGATGATTATAGTCCATATCCATGATACAATTCCATATACAAGAATTTATGTGACAAAACTAGCTTCTCATTATTCACAGCTATTAAGGATAACAAAACTAGCATTCCCAACCTACATGCTGACATTTGAGTCATGTGTAGTATTCAAATTTTAATAAATTTAATTATCTATTAAAGGAGACGTAGAATCAAAATCCGTTTTTACCTAGTCTGTTGAATAATGATAGTCTACCTGCATTCAAAAACATATGAAAGATCTTAGACATTCCTGACATCTCTGTTTCATTGAAATTCCTCTTTTAGAAATGTTGGCCAGAAATTGGGCCAATTTGAAAAATGGGTACAAATGATGTAAAATGTATCTCTCATTCTCATAGAGTTTGAATTCTCTGCCCGATGAGATTAACACAAAAGCTATAAAAGAAACGGGAGGATTAAACAGAATTAAAACACAGAGTGGCCAGAAACTCAAGTACCGTGTCGGGTTCTTCACTTTGTTATTTTCATTACAGCACTTCAACCTATGTAATCCTTTTCCTTTTTTTTTTTCTTTTCTGTACTTCTTTAACTCTGTAGGGTACCACAATGCTTTTCGGCTGCGGTCAGTTTAATGGTACGTTCGTACTTGCGACAGCAACCAGAAACAACAACAATAACTTGCTCTCACCAGTGGTCAGGGTAAGGCATCAGTTTGATTAAATATGTTTTTTGTAAATGTGGAAATTTATTTGAATAAGAAGAATAATGTAAAAAACTAAATGGGGAAAGAACATTCCAGTCCACTAATACTCAACTGACCTCTAACATGGTGTCAACATTGTAAATATTTTCCCCACTACTAGGGAAAATATTTACTTTCTTTTCGTTTTACTTTTCCCCTGTTTGATTTTGTCTTTCTTTACATCCACAGGATGTGACAAATGTACGAGGTGTGGTAAGTGGTACCAAGATCCAGTGTGAGTTCAGTGTTTCTGGTCTAAACGCCACTGACACCACCAGGAATGCCCACGCTACCACCTTCATTGTCCTCCTCGGAAGTGGAGCTGTTGATGGAAGTTAGTGTTTATTTATTTATTTATTCATCAATAAATAAAAGCCCATTTGACACAGTGCACGTGGTACAAATGACAAGACAATAAACGCACATGTGAAAGTAAATGAAAAAGAAATACTCAAAAAATATGACGTTCAATGCTTCTTTCTTTAGTTCTTGTTGGGCCCTTCAACGCCCGCCTGACCTCTGATCTTCTGAACATTGCCAACCCAGCCAGCAACCTTGCAGCCACTGCAGCAACAACAACAACAACAGCAGCGACCACCGTCTCAGCATCAGAGACCCTTCACTCTCAAGGTAAACTACATACGGTCATTTTAAAGATTTGGGGTCTCAGGTGCTCCATTTCAAGGGGAGTCGGGAAATCTGAATTCCACAGAGAGACAGAATATCTAGTGTTCAAAGAAAACTGGCAGTTTGATTAAAAACGGTTCAGTGTTCAAACCTTTTCCTTAAATAATCAAATAGTTGAGCTAATGCGCTAAAGAGTCCATGCAAGTCTGAGTAACCATAAGGTCCAGATTTAAGAAAGGTTTGCATGTGGGTTTTCTTCACTTTAAGAAGTGAAAACTCAGTGTACATGCAAAAAAAACCCCCAAAAAACGTACAAACTGATTTACTAAAGTGAGTGCAACGGTTTGCGTACAAAATAGAGCAACTAATCCAGTTAGTATGTCCACTGCAATGAATATGCAATTTGGGGCATTCACGCACAATTCTGCGTATATTGGGAAGAGAATATGTAAATATATTAATTTAGCACCTGCAAAGGGATTTATCAAACCCGAACGTAATTTTGCTCATAGGAATTGCATCTAAATTTAGCACGTTTTAAAGGGATGTGCAAACAGTCTGTATGCATATTTGCGCATGCATAGCTGTGGTTACTGACACAAGAAGGAGAAATCAAATGAAGCAAGGAGACGCGGAGAACACATTATTCACCCTTGTGTGAACATTTTTGAGATGAACAAAACATATCGCTGATCCAGCATTGCTATTTTGGAGATCTAGAGCCAGCCACGAGAAGGAGTCGCGCAATATCTGCAATGACAAAGCTCCTTTCTAGTTTACACTTTTTTACATCTGTGTCCAGTGTACATTAGCTGTTACAACTGGGCGCTCCCAATCCTGTTTTTCAGATGTGCAGTCAGGGGTCCCTAATGTCATGTGGTGACACCAGGGTGATTAGGTTATCGCGCACTTGGCAGTTGTTGAATGACGCCAAACAAAGGTTTACTCTTTTTTTTGTTCTGATTGTATTTTAGAGGAAACAAAAACATGATTTTCATCTTCGCGGTTATGGAAGTGTAGGCATCAGCCATAACATCTGAACCACCTGAACAATCCTGAATAGATCCTCATCACGCCAGAGCAACTCTGACTAGTCAGAGGGTTGTCGAGGTGACAAGTCCGCATCAATGTAAAGAGCCACATTTACCCAGTTTGCACTGTCAAACCTTGAGGAATGTAACTGTCAGCGGTTTTAATGATTTTCCCATCTGCTCTCTTGCCTCTGGACTGGTTCATTCATCTCAGCTTTCTACCATTTGAATTAAAATGTTGCATGTGTCATTTCCTTCCCAGCTACGCTCCTCCTGCTGAGCATCGTCACAATGACCATCCTGAAGATGAACTAACAGAACCCAGACGAGAAGCTACAACAATGAAGGAATCCCATATATGAACCAGCGAAAACTCAACTACTACTTTTTTTTTTCTTGCACTCTATTTAATACTCAGGGTTGAAGAAACTACTCTGCAGAGATATACTCACTACATTACTTTTAATTTTCCCAAGAGCACTGATGGTTCACATTTGTGGCCTTGCTGAGCCTTTTTTTTTAACGTTGTTCTAAGGGGTTAGCACCCTAAGAGAAACAGTTTCCACTGCTGAAAAAGAAACATAAAAATGCTAAAAATAAAACTATTAAACCCCAGTAGGCTTTGATAGCGTGTGATGCTTGCAATGAATTGTCAAATGTTGTCTTTGTATTATTTTGTCCGTGTATTGGTTATAAACACTTATATTAATAAAACAACAACAAAACCCTCCAAAAAACTTATCTCTCTCAGTACTATTATTCAGTCCGCCATATTGGATTTCGTGTCACATTATGCATCCCGGTCTTATGTGACTATATCAACACCTCCATTCGATGGAGTGAACCCAGTATGTTACAGTCTTTGCTTGTATATTTTCCATTCACGTTGCCAACAAATCATCCATCCATCCATCATCTGTACCCGCTATGTCCTGTTCAGGGTCACGGGGGTCTGCTGGAGCCTATCCCAGCTCACTTCGGGCGAAAGGCAGGGGTCCACCCTGGACAGGTCGCCAGTCCATCGCAGGCCAACATATCAAAGTAAAAATAAACGCAAAGTAGTAAAGAAGGAGTCACAGGACCCCAGAATAAGCAAACAATCCTGGACCACTTTGGTAGACTGAACCCAGGGAGTCACAGGAACACTCAAGTAGTTCTTTATCAGTTGCCTTTAATGAGGTGCAACAAGACTAATGTTTCGACGCCCAGCGTGTTCCTCAGAGTCAAACAGTGATGGAAAGAGAGTACAGATAATGAAATCCTTTCATCCCCTCCCTCAATCAAGGGCATTGGTTCATGTCAGGGGTAGGTGTCGTACATCAATTAACCAGTCACATACTCATAAAAGAAAGAACAAAGAAACAACTATGGGCAATATATACGGTTCATTTTCATAACACAGTTCATGTTTCCAAAAATGACCAAGGAGGCTTAGCAACCACTATTTATTGGAAACCTCTCAGCAGTAATACACTTTTGAGAGCAGATAGTCATCATCCCAGACAGTTAATCAAAAACATGTCGATCAGCCAATTTCGGCGCCTCAAAAGAGTTTTCTTAGATTGGTGATGAAGTCAAGAACACTCTCAAAAAACATTGGCATGCGCTACAAAGTGATCCAGCTCTAAAAGAACTATGTGCTGAACCATCACCAGTGACCTTTAGGCGATCACGCATCCCTTTTCCACCTGTACATACTCGTACTGTGGTCAAGTCGTCATTCGCAGTTGCGTGGTCAAATCAGCCGCTCCTGATTTTTTGTGTGTCCTTGTATTCAAAACGTTCCATGAAAAAGGATAAAACCTACTAAAATGCAGATTCTACTTTATCACTAATCTTTCTCTATTTTATATTTGCCAGTACCACACACAAGAAATTGAGCCTTAAAGTTCCAAACAATGTACTAAATAATGAAAGTCAAATGCCCATTTTGACATGCGGTTTTTGAGGTACTGTAGATTATTATTTCTCCATAATCTCTGGTAATAACTATTATATATCACTTCAGGACTATATTAACTACTTCCACACTCAGTATCAGACACTTTTACAGATGAAATTTAAGAAATCCTGCTTTAAAGTTCGCAAACAGCCATTTGGCTGAAATTTGAGGTACTATCAAAGTACCTTTTCCAATAATTATTCAGAGGGACTTCCTGATTCTATCCATAGACCACTGTGAAAACTCAGACTTGATGTGTGTTGCAAAAAAATGTAACATTGTAAAATTTACTGTCATACACATTCAATCCAATAGATTCAATTTCAAAGTAGTCCATTCAGATTCAGATTTTAAAATCAATTATTCAAACCAGGCTATAATTGAATGATTCACATTCAGATATAAAGAAATCAAATTAACTTCCTTGTGGGCACAAAATTTATGCAAATCCAGGCATCTGACTGCTTAGCTTTATTGCTTAAGCTACTCTAGAGACGATAAGCTTGTCAAACAGCTTTTCTGGGATCAGCGTACCATCCATGTAGTGGTGTGACATTCTTATTACCAGCTCCTTTTCCCACACCCAGTTCTCCAGTGTCTGAGACGGTACTTCTACAAAGTCCATCTCCACCTGAGAAAATTTAAGAGCCAGACTGAAAGTCAGAACATTTAACAATAAACATCTTCCTGCCCTTGGCTCATAGGTTCCTCTCGGGCCAGTCTGGTCCTGGGAGGTGGGAATTAGCTGGCGTTTTCTCACCTGCAGGTAGATCTAAGACTGACTAAGATAACTACAGTGGTGATGATTCCACCACTACTTCTGCCAGTGAAGTTTTTTATGTCGCACTTTGTCTGGAACCTCCCCTTTGACCTGACCGCCATGGGTGACCCTAACAGGAGCGTGAGCTCCGGACGGCATCACTCTCAGGATTATTGGAACACACAAAGTTCTCCACCACGGCAAGGTGGCGACCTCAGAGAGCAACCATTCACACTCTCATTCACACGTTGTCAAAATCTGCAAAAGAATGAACTCTTCTTTGAAGAAACATGACATCAAAAGTCAGAACAGGTCTGATGCAACTTCGGGTCCGTCCACAAGCACCCAGTGGTTACCATGGAAGCAACACAGGGGGCATGAACAATAATAATAAAATAATTTAAAAAAATATATAGTAATGTTAAATAAAAACATAACTCAAGCGATGCAAATGATAAACGTAAAATGCGTTTTTTTAATTATTGAAAGATCATGCCCTACATATATTAATATACAGTCTGGCTTTAGTGCCGTCTCGTGCGAAACGTTGGAATGTTGGGGAAAGGTGCCGCCCTCTTCGCCTCTGATTGGCTAGAAGGGCTCTCTTCCGATTGGCTATCTGATGCATGCTAGCTGAAATTCATTTTTTATTATCTGTTCTCTCTTGCCATCACCGTTTGACTCTGAGGAACACATTTGGCATTGAAACGTTCGTCTTGTTGCATCCAATAAAAAGCAACTGATAAAGAACTATTTGAATGTTATGGTGATTCCCTGGGTTCAGTCGACCAAAGTGGCCCAGGATTGTTTGCTAAAGGTAAAAGCAACTTCACTGATGTTTGGAGATGTGAAGATTATCCATTAGGGGTGGCATGTTTTCAGAAAGTTAAAAGTTATCCTCCCACTACTTCCTATTTGAATAGCTTGACATCTGGTTTAAACTTTTTTGTTTGTTTCACCCAACATCTCAGCTGAAAATTTAATTCAAACTACCACTGCCCCCTTTTTTCCTTCTATAAACTCAGACTGAATTTGCGGGGAGAGAAAACGTTTCAGTAAAATACAGATTCAGTAGCCATTCCATTTGAATATTTTATTGCAATTTATTCCTTTAAAGTAAAACTGAAAAGTATAAAAAACAGACATTAGCATACGAACATACAAGATCAAACAAACTCACTGATGAAAAGAGGGAGAGGAAGAAAAAAAAAAACCTAAAAACTGTCTTTTGTGGCTAAATATCTGTCCTCGCGTTAAGACATGTCCATCGAGCTGTCGTCTCTGAGAACATTAACTGTCCATGTTCCTGCCTTCTCCCGAAGACAAGTAAAAACACAAACCTACAGCTATTTCTCTTACAGTGATACCTGACACAAAAAGAAAGTGGGAGAAAAAAAAAATCTTGAGGAACAATGTGACAACAGTGTGTGCACCATGCTTGTGTTTCTTTGTGCACATTTTAGGTTTTATCTTCAACATGAGTGTTAAAATAGGAGTCTGAGCTCTTTCTGGTAGCGGCCAGCATGCTGCGTGTACTGCTGAGGACCAAGCCTACGAATCATCATCGCCGTTCACGCTGTCAGCATCGTCGTCGTCTCTTTCCACGTGCTCTCCTTCCTCCTCTTCCTCTTCCTCCTCCTCCTCCCTCTCTTGGCTTTTCACCTGAACATTTAGCAATAATTATCTAAGTATGTGTGCACAGCAGACTATAAGCAGATGTAGGATCAAAGTGAGGGCAAACTAGTCAACGATGGGAGAGTGTAGTGGAGAAGAGAGATGGCAGTGTAATGAAAATGGGATCCAATGATTGCTGATGTTTTTGCAAGAAGAATTTGAGAACATTCAAACACTCAACCAATGTCTTCGAAAAACATAACCTTTCATTCTGCCTACTTTTAGAGAGATAATCATGTTTAGATTATTTTTTCAATAGCTTCCTTTATCGTTACACCAAGTTTACCCGATTTACCATTTATAAATGAGATGAGCTTCATCCACCACAATCCCTAAGAGACTGTTACAGAAGTCTACCTTCAACCCTTAACAGCCTCATTTATCTCTTCTGTTAAACCTCATGCTGCCTATAGTTGCAGTCTGAGTCTTAACATTATTCATAATTGCCTTTACCTCTTCCTCCTCCAGCAGATCGCCCTCCTCTTCCTCCTCTTCTTCCTCTTCTTCCTCCTCCTCCGAGTCATTCATATCCTGGCTCTCCCTCTCCCTCTTCAGTCCATCATCCTTCTTGTTGCTGGAATGTGGAGGTGAAGTAACCTCGCCTGGCTCTGGTTTCAAGCTCTTAGCTTCTGGCAAAAAAAAAAAGACGAAGAAGAAGAAGAAGAAAAAAAAAAAGATGTTATTCAGTAAGGATCATCCATCAGGTTGACGAGGGAAACTGTGTCTGCGTCAGCTGTTGTGGTTAACATAAAAAACAAACAAAAAAAAAAAAAACAGCCTACCAGACTTCTTGCTGTGGTCCTTCTCCATGCGCTCCAGGCTCTCCAGAAGGTCATCTACTTTGCTTTTGATCTGGGTTAACTCCCTCTTGATGGTCTGCAGCTCATCCACTCTCACTACAGACAAGAAAGAGGGAGGTTAGAAAGACTTTTGTACACAATGAAGACAACCATACAACGGATTACTAAACTGAATTGCAATACGAGAGCAAAAGGGGAGGGTCTCACAACACCTGCTCCATCAAAACGTCTTGTAATCTTTCACCTTTTTGTTGTCCAGACAGTTTTAATTACTTATTTGAAGTTAAAATTCTACACACAGTATTTTCTGCTCGTGCTGCTAAAGGGAGGAGTGTAGTGTTATATTCTACTGGTCAGGAGCCTCTCCAAAATAAGTTTTATAGGTTTTTTTATTGTACGCTTTTTTTCCTGCGCCAGTCTGCACTTACGAACAGGGATGGACAAAAATCTCGAGGTTCGAAGCAGTCGGGAGACTCACTCGTTCTTGATGATGAAGTCCTCTGACTGCTCTTGGATGAAGAGGAGAAGCTGCTCTTGGTTCGCCGGCTGCTTCCTCCGCTCAGGCTGACCCGTGGACGTTTGGATGGGATCACAGCCCTTGACAGAGGAGGAGGAGGCGGGGCAGGGACACGGGATGGGTACGAATACATTCTGGTGTCAAAAGAAAAGCACAGAAACTCAAACTGAGTTGATTCGATCTTGAATAAAAAAAAAAAAAAAAAGCTGTGACGATCAAGGACATAGAGGATTTCTGCGAACTCTGGAGAAACGCTTCAGCATTTAGATCACGGAAAGTGTTATCTGTGAGACAGAACACTGATGACTTGTGAACATTCTTTTCAAACTTTCACTGCCACATTCCACCCACCTGTCATAATAATCTCTCTGAAAATCATAGTCGAGGTCGAATGAAGAACTGCTATTCAAGAAGAAGTGGAAAGAAAAACAAATTTTAGTCAGTATGATAATAGATGAAACCAGTAGAGCATAACTGCATTCTTTACACGGCTTTTCAGAAAAAGGCCAGCCATCTTTATAAATAAGAGCAGCATGACTTGTACCTGTACATGTCTCCAGCAGAGCGCTTGGTGGTTTTTGACCTGTGTGGTTTGGGTTCTCCGGCCAGGTTGATGTCTGAGGAAGAACAGAATATTAAAAGTGTGTTGCTAACAATTTCAAATATTCTCCCTCAAATATCTGACTGCTGAAAGAAAAAAAAGAGAAAAGATTGTCATCATTAAAAGTTCCGCATGTAAAATCCCCTTAACTAATGACAAATGGAACGCAACTAGTTGGAAAACATACGAGGAAGACGTACCAGACTTGCCAGCACTGTGATGGTTTTTTAAAAGCAGATGACAGATGTCACATTATTGAAAATTAATCCAAAACAAATATTCCTACACCAACAGGATGTCCACAGTGTCTTGGACTTTTTAAATATAGATTGCAAGTACAAAGATAAACATGTTTTGTAAATTTAAACTTTAGATAATCCATCTCTCTTTTACTTTTCAGCTGAAATTCTTCAGGGCTGATTTTTGTGTACTTTTTTTTTTTATGCATGGAGATGCCACTGCACCACTGTAACCACTGAATCTGTGTGCAAGCGTACTCAGCCTCACCGACTGCCTTGTTCTGTCTCAGTTTCTCTGTTTAAATCTTTACGTTCAGAAAAACAGTGAACTGGACTGATTGCCCCCCACGTAGTACATCCCTCTGCAAGAGCCACGTAGAGCTTTAACTGGAGCCTCTTTTTGTGTCGTTTTCTCTGCAATGCATTGCAGAGTGGTGTCCCCTTCCCGCTTCGTGACACAACCGGGCACATTCGCAGAGTAAAATAACTCAAACCATGACCATGGACCGGCTGCGGTAAATGCACCGTTTCTTCAAGGTCAAAGAAGGTCACACACTGACACAGAACGCGTTTGTTTTCTTAACTTCCGTGTAAGCAAAATTAAAGTCAACATTGGGCAGTGAATGTTTACTGGCATTTTAGCACCCATGCCAAAACAGCAGATAATACTTCCTCGTAGCTGCAGAAACAATAACAGAGTCAATAACAATGAATACATGAGGTTGTTGTTTTTAGCTGCTAGATTTTTAATCAAGTTTGATTCTTTTATGGTGTCGGGTATTAAGAGATAAACAAACCCTGGGAATCGATATTAATAGCGAGACTGAAAAAGATCAGTGCACGAGTAGGATTTACGAGACATTATAAAGGACAAAAGAATTAATCTGAATGGGTTGAAATGGACTGTACATGTTTACATTTACTTAGAGGATAACTTAAAAAAGGGAAAATAAAATCGGCAAAGTTCAGTCTGATTTAATTTCTGCGAGGACGAAAAAAAAAAAAAAAAAAAAAAAAACCTTTATACAGTGCATGTAAATTTCTGATTTGAACTGTGTGTGTGTGTCTTTGTAAAAAGTGTGTACTGACTGAGTCCTCACCAAGCACTTGCCCAACAATCATTCTCCCGTCCTCCCCGGTGACGGCAGAGCGAGCATTCCTCTCATTCACGTACTGAACGAAGGCGTAGCCCTTGTGGACAGAGCAGCCTACGATCTTCCCGTATTTGGAGAAGATGGCCTCAACATCTGCCTTGGTGACCAGCAGGGTATTGAGGTTGCCAATGAAGACCCGCGAGTTGAGAGAACGAGGGTCCGTTTTGTTGGTGACGTTGCTGCTGGCCATCAGGCTGGAGTTGGATGAACGACTGACAGAGACAGACACACGTGAGGTTTAGAAGTAGGCTAAAAAAGACCATAAAACAAAACAAAATAAAACAAAAAAAACCCAAACAGCAACGGCCCCGAAGCGCCCCTGCTGTTGCAGACGCAAACACTGAGGAGCAGCCAGCTGAAACAACTAGGAGTTGGGACAAGAGCACGTATGACCTGCAGGTTATCCTGGAGTATTGAGGTCGCTGCAAAGACGAAGCAAAGTTAACAGAATCATGGAGGGTGCAGGGAGTTGAGTTGATTTTGTTGTAAACATGGCTAAGAAATGATTCTACTTTTTTTTTTATTCCATAGCTGCACTTGGTTGCATTTTTCTCTGTCATTATAAAACATTCAGCACTGAAGAAACAAAAATGCTTTCAAATAACCCAGGCAAATCAGACTGTATACTGAGCAAAACAAGACAGCATCAACTATCCCATCACCAAAAATAAATAAATAAAAAATACATACTAGTCTTGCATTAATGAAATTCTAGTTCCTATCATAGCATCCAGGGTTTCTGCATTTCCAAATTAAATTTAAGACTTTTTAAGATGATCAAGAATGAAATTTAAGGCCTATACAATGGCTCCCAGTTAATCTCTTTCTTGTATACTAAGCAGTAGGCTTCAAATAGCTCTGAACTGGCCTTAACCAAGCCCTAAATTAAAGTATAACTAAACTTGTACTTCATAATAGGTGAAAACCAGATCCATATTACATCTGTGGTACAATCCGAGAAAGCCGCAGCACTAACAGAAAGCTGACTGTTGTACGTTGGTCTCATTTGTAGTCCTAATAAAATCAATTACTTTGGACTAATGAAAGAACTACAACACCACAGAAACAAAACAACCAACCAACCAAGATAAAAAGGGCTGAGGGAGCACTGAAATGAGCATTATAGAGGTGGACACTGGAAAATTAAGACCTGTTGGTAATTAACACCTATAACAGCAAATTTTAGACTTTCTATGGCCTAAAATTTAGATTTTTCAATCTTAAGACATTTTAAGATCCTGCAGAAACCATGTTATCCTTGTGACAGATATGTAAATGCAGCTTTTGTGGTCCAACTTTCAAAGCATGCAGTGACAAGAGTGTCCATATGAAACTACAGCTATGCTACATGATTTCCCCCTGAAAACGATGAAGCGTGCAGAAAAAGACCTGGACAGCTTTGATTATCAATCATCCTTTTGTGTAAAGCAGACTGGGGAACATTTTAATATGACAAGTTATACTGAACAGCTATATATGGTGTCATGTTGGTAAGCCAGCCTCACAAAACTACTTCAACACCAGTTTTTCCCGTCTTCAACTTTACCATAAGATGCTGCCAAGCAGTTCACAGGACGAAAATGTTCTGCACTTTCGATTCCATTAATAGATTTGCTAAATGCTCAACACAAGTTCCTCTTCTCACATTTAGGAACAGAAAGCTGTTCCAAAAGAAATAAATGCAACTTCACATTATAAAAATCCATCCAATCATACCCATGTGGCAGACCAGACACATAATGTATAAAAAGCGTCTTAAACTTTAAAAATCTGAAATTTTCATTTACCCAAAGATTGACTAACTGTGCTAAGTGCTTAGATGTGACTGACACTCATGAAATAAATTCCACTGCTGCAACTTCATGCCTTTGTTTTGCAATGTGAAAACAAGTTGACACTATTGTGCCACATTTACTGTGAAGTGGACAATTCTATCATGCCAATTCTTTCTCAACAGCTGTCTGCGATGCATTTATGAAATGAAACTTTTGCAAACCAGTGACGGGTATATTCTCCGTTATCTAGTCTCATATCACTTAAGTCAAGGGCTGTTTAACTGCTTGAGCTCAATACGTTCGCTTCACAAATAAACTTTTGTAACAGGCAGAGCCCATACAACTGGGGAGATGTGAACATGAAAACAGTAGTGGCATCAACAGTTGACACCCCCCCCCTCCTCCCACGGCTGACAGGCGGGGGGGCTAACATTCATCACTCACTCCATAGCGTCTGTGTGCTGGGCTGTCGTCTGCCTGATGTGTGACACTGTGGGCTGGGCTCTGTTTGGGCTGGTGTCTCGACCTTCACCTTCGCCCCTCGCGATTTATACTGAGGTGACAGAAAACACACCTCAGTCAAGCTGAACAGGGTTAATCTGGTACCAAGGCTTACCTGGCTGGAGGTTGTGCAGGAGTTAGCGAAGAGCAAACACAATAACACACTTCTAAAAAGCGGATCTACAGCTAACCACTCGGGGACTTAAAACTACACACTAATGCATGTTTAACTGGAAAATCTAATGGTAATTAACATGATTAATGGTGAAGTGGCTGGTGTACAAATCTGCTACATTTTATTATTAAGAATGTATGCTGGTTTAAGTATCAGTTGATCTATAGACACTCTGACCGAATGCAGCCCTTATAAAATGTAACTATGGCACTTCATAACTGAGTTGAGACTATACTAGCATTATACCTGGTGCCCTTTTAGGAGCAACCGCTGAACAAATAAACTTCAAAGAGAAATGCATTCATTACAGACACACCTACGCACTGAAAAAGTATGAGTAGGTGCTTCCCAGCATCTTACTGGTACATAAACTTGTTGAATGTTAAGGTGTTAACAGATTGTGCGGCTCCACTATCTAGACAGACATGATTATTATACTTCATAATAGTTCTCCTGTATGATGCAAATGGCCTGGTTTTATTGATCTTCATTTCAGTGACATAATTCGCATTTGGACTCGCAGCCCACAAATATGCAAATAAAGCAAAATTATATCAAGCACTGAAAAAAAATGTAAATATTATAACTACCTTTATTTAAACTCAAGAGCTGTGGGTTCCCTCCACCAGAAATGGGGAATCAATTTTACTTTTACTAAGATTTCAGAGAAACAAAAGGGTTTCACTATCAGATCTCCCTGTGAATTGTCAAAACCCTATATTTAACAATCAGGAATGCCCTGTTCATACAAGCTCTGTTAAGAGTTTCAATGTTAACTGTGCTTTTTTTTTTTTTAAAAAAAAAAAACAAAAAAAAACATCTACCTGCTTCACTAAAGCCCAATGTTCCTATTGGCTGTGTTCCCTCCATTTTTTTGAAGGCAAGATGGCTGTATTTGCTTGCATTAAGGATGAGGGGGTGCGTGCCTCCAACCCCCCCAAAAAAAGGCTGAGGAAACATCTCCAGGAAAGGATAAGCATTTTAAAGCTCTAATTGTTTTATTTTCAAGAGGCTTTAAAACAAGCGGATGAGGATTGGAGCATAAACCAGATTTGTGGTTATACTTGCCGCCTAATACTTGATGTGAAATGAGTTGAATTTGATACACACGAAACAGCAATAACAATCTTTAATGTATAACATTTTAATTAAATGTGTATTTGTGACGTTATATAAAGAAAACCAATGCCGCTGGCGCCCACAGCATTCAAAATCAGGGAGGAAAAAAAAACACGAAAAAAACAAAAACAAAACCCAAATCCATATAAAAATAAGCTGATCGACCAGTATGAGCCAGAAAATCAAAGTATGGGAATCACCAGGGGAAAAAAAAAGAAAAAAGAAAAAAAAAATTTACCTAAAGCCATCCACATTCAAAACACCCGCCTGGAAACCGACAGCGCCCCCACCAGGCCTCAGTGTGAAATACGGGCCCTGCGCTAGCCAGTTAGCATGGCTAATGCTCGCCAACCACGAAAAAAAAATTAAAAATAAAAATTACAAAGCAATCAGACCAGTCCCCGTGCTTTCGCACAAAAATAGAAAACCTCCAAAATTCTTATAAACATGTAGTCGCCAAATCAAGCGTGGACCAGAATGATGCTGCAGCTACCTGAGACTGTTAGCCGCCGCTAACATTAACTGGCCGGCCGGCTGGAAAGCGTGCCAAAAACAAACCAGTCCCTTCAAGGAAAAATCTTCATTATGAACGCTAGAAAAAAAAAAAACCTAAACAAACTTGCAAAAATTAGATGAAACTGTAGCTAAGGTGTTTCCAAAGCGTCGTGCCTCTAAAAACCACAAGCTGCGTCTTTGAGGGTGACGAGCTGCTACCCCGCTAGCCAGCACATTATCTCCTGGAAAAAGCATCGTTGAGGGGGAAAAATCCAAAAAGAAAACAAAAAGGATTAAAAAATTAAAAAATACATGTCTGGGGGACAAAATACTCACCACGACCCTTACGAGCAAAATGTCTTGATTTCGGTAAAATTGCAACTTAGGTCGTCCTTTTTTGGTGCACAAATGGTTTCTACTCGCCGAGCTAACACCGTACCAAACGATGGCGCAGCAACGGGAGGGGGTGCTGGTTTTGTAACATGGAGCAGCCCGAGGGGGCGAGGTCTGTTACTGAACAGTGAAGAAAAAAAGAAAAGAAAAAGAAAAGCGTTATTCAAAATGTAAATTAACCTACCGTTTTCTCTTTTATAGTAGAACTTTAAAGGATTTCAGCTTTGTTTTTCGAGAATCTAAATTAGCCAAAATCATGTTCACACTAGTTGTTTTTGAAAAACGGAGCAACCGAACCCTTATATTTCTTTGTAGACAGCTTACTAATGCTCCTCTTGCTGCAACTCTACACTCTTTATCTTTTGAAGTTGAAAACACATCTTTTCCTTTCAATTGTCCCGGTCTGGGGTCTATAGTGAATCAAATGCCTCCATCCAACGCTATCTTCTACATCTTCTTCTCTTCACACCAACTAACTTCATGTCATCTTTCACTACATCTATCAATTTCCTCTTTAGTCTTCCTCTAGACCTCCTGCCTGGCAATTGCAACTTCATCATCCTTCTACAGATATAGTCACTATCCATCCTCTGTATAAACCATCTCAGTCTGGCCTCTCTGACTTTCCTTACCAAAACATCTAACATGTACTGTCCCTCATTCCTGATTCTATCCATCCTCATCACTCCAAAAGAGAACCTCAACATTTTAACATCTGCTACCTCCAACTCTGCCTCCTGTCTTTTCTTCAGTGCCACAGTCTCTAAACCACACATCACTGGTTTCTGAAACTGAAACTGGTTGCTAAAACTCTTTTAACACACATCAACCTGACACTTTACTCCACCTGTTCCAACCTGCTTTCTCACGCTTCTTCACCTCTTTTCCACACTCTATATTGCTCTGGTCTGTTGAGCCTAAATACTAATAATCCTTCACCTTCTTTATCTCTGCTCCCTGTAGCCTCATCATTCCACTTGAGTTCCTCTCATTCACGCACATGTATTTTGTCTCACTGAGGCTATTCTTCATTCCTCTCTTTTCCAGTGCATACCTCCACCTCTCTAGATGTTCCTTCACCTGCTCTCTGCTTTCACTACAGATCACAATGACATCTGCAAAAATCATAGTCTGGAGATTACTGTTTAACATCATCTGTTAGCCTGTCCATCACCATAGCAACAAGAAGGTACTCAGAGCTGATCCTTGATGCAGTCCTACCTCCACCTCAAACTCCCCTGTCACACCTACAGCACACCTCACCGCTGTCTTACAGCTCTCATGCCCTGCACTACTCCAACATACTTTTCTGCTTCTTCAGTCTGCATCATCAATACAACAGCTCCTCCCGAACCACCACCTCCTCACTTCAGCCTTACTATCTTTGCTACCTCTTAGTCCACAACATTCACCTCTTCTGCTCTTTGTTTTCTTTCATTTTCCTTATTCATCAGCTCAAACATTTCCATATCTGTCCTTAATCTTCTTCTTCTTCTTTGTCTTCTTAGCTGACCTCTTTCTCTCTACAAACTCCTGCACTTTCTCATTCCAGTAATCTTAGTGTATGTAAATTAATGACTTTGAAGAAAATGATAAAAAAAATCTCTCTCTAAAAATAATTTAAAAAAACCCTCTCATTATTCTGACATTTAGCAAATATTAAAAAAATGGCAATCCTACCTGACCTTAATCAAGAGAAATTTAAGTCTATTTTACTATTAGCCAGTAAGAAAGAATTCTATGTCCCCTTTCATTTCTTCTTCACCTATGCCCACTAAATGTTCATCAAATTACACTACATGATTCTTACCAAAACTAATAAAATCAAACATCCTTCACACATTCAAATTATGTGATCCAATCATCTCCACAGAAATACAGTATTATACTTAAAGCAAAGCTGTTAATGTGAAATAAATCATTTCACACAAATTTGAAACCCTCAGTTTATTACCTCAGGGGGGCAGAAGATGGCAGTGTTGTTTTTGAGACAGATGACATGAAATTATTGGTTAGTAGGAAACTAGCCTTTGGCAGAGGTTATGATGTTGTAGTTTTATGTTGTAGTGGAAATAATCTACAACAAGAAGATGGTACAATAGAACAATCATAAAATGTATTTTTTTCGTGCATCAGTGCAGAATAATTTCTGTCCCCTGAACAGATGAAGTAATACTGAAGTGAAAAATCTGGAAACAGCTGGTTTCTCAGCCAAGCTCAGAAATGAAATCATGATGACAGATGAAGCGGTTTATTCACGCACTGACAGAGCAGTTGACCTATTAGAACATTTGAAATTTAAAAAATACACACAGAGGCAAAAGGGTTGCAAAGTGTAAAAGTTTAAAAAAAGTCATTAAGAAAACCAATCAAAATATATGTCAAAAAAGAGTATATAAGCAACAGTTGTGCCATGTTAGTGGAAACCTTGCATAGGACTTTTGCAGGTGTGGCACAGCAGACTGAATGCTGCACACATCAATGCAGGGGTGTTATGGGATTTCTGTTACGAATTGTGCATGCGATTTTAATATCAGGACACTGTTTCCCAAACTTTTTTTTTTGGCTTGTAACTCTTTAAAGGACACACATTCCATCTACTTTTTAGAAGATACCACAGTTCCTTGAGGTTTTAAATGTCAGATACAAAAGGACCCTTTTCACCATTGTCTGTTCACAGCAGCTGGTTTAAGGGGGTCAAGTCAGATACCCCCACCCCCCACCCCCACCCCCCCCACCCACCCCCTCTCATAAGTCTCTCTTTTGAAATGGATTTTGAAATTGATTTGTTTTTCTATCCTCCTTAAAATAAACTCTTAACTGCTCATGATGTCTTGCACATGCCTTCGTTATTCACCAAGCAATTATACATTTCCAAAAATTTTTTTTTTCATCTAAGGCTAATGATAATGTATTTAGAGGCCCAAAATGTTGAAAAAATTGAATTTCACAATAAAGGTTAAATGAAAAAAAACCCGCGTAAAGCATCCATCCATCCATTTTCTATACCCGCTATTTCCTGGTCAGGGTCACGGGGGTCTGCTGGAGCCTATCCCAGCTCA
>JBAMYA010000009.1:1582429-1608195 GCA_037176975.1 Arrhamphus sclerolepis
TCTGCAGAAAACATTTTGCTGCTGGTCATCTGACACTTTGAAACCAAACCATCTCCAAATTATCGAGCCATTGTTTTTTTGTTTACTGACCAACTCCTCTTCTGCGGCGTACTCCATCTCCATGTTCTCGCTAAGTGAAGGTCCAAGTGGAGGGGGAGCGCTTGTGCTCATAGAATGAGGGAGGCGGAGCAGAAAGGTTGTGTGTGTCGGGACACGGAGCGGAGAAATAGGTGCGACTTGCTGTTCATGTGTTGTCACTATAACGAACTACTCTGAACTATATCGATGCAAACGATATTGTCCCGTGTTATATCTCGTTTAGAAATATACCGATATATATTAAAATATCGAGATATCGCCCAGTCCTAATATATACACATATATATACACTTACTAGCCTACAGCACGTTGTCACATTTGACGGAAGGTTGATGTTAATTAGTAAATTAGGCACTTACGTTTCCTTCTTGTCTGCCCGCTGTAGATGTCTAGTAAAACTAAACGTCGTCCTGCTTACTTCACATATGCTTAATCTTGGTGGTGGACAAAATTTACAGGTTGCCGGGTGTTTTTTCTTTCCCCGTTCTTTGAATTCTTTATGCTTTTGAAAAGCAAATTTAATAATTTTCCAAGCCGAGGACATGTTCAGTGGTAAAACAACAGGTGTGTGCTCAGTAAAAGCAAGACTGCAGGTGAATATTTGCTTTTTTAAACCAAAGGACCAATTGCTGCAATAATCAAAGAACCAAGTTCTGTGTTTTAAATGTTCTCGCAGAAAGCAATAACTACATTGTATTTTGTCTGAGATGGTGGGATCCACTGTTGCTCTGATCTCTGATGTTGTTTTTAATTCACGTTGAGTGTGATGTGCGTCTGCAGGTGCAAGGGAGTTACATTTTAGTTTGTTTTTTTTTAAACAAAACTACAGAGTCTCAAACTGGCCTCCATTCAATTCATCAAGGCCCGTCAAAACGAGACCAAGACCAAGGCTTAACGATCCAAAACTGGGAAAAAACAGGTCTTGACCAGTCTTGCAATATGCCTAGTATCGCAATTTATCGTGATAGAATCATATCATGACAAATGTATCGTGATATGTATCGCATTGTGAACTCCTTGCCAATACCCCCCCGTAGTGAATATTGTTTAGAAATCTATCAGGACCTTCTGAATTTGGTTAATTCGTAGAGCAATACAGGTTCTTTTAAAAGTCCTTGTTTCATTTATTTGTACAAGGTTACCAGATATTTACTACATTTATTGTTGTGCTCAAAATGTTTGTGTCTTTGGATGAGAAATTTAGTCTTCTTATTTATGTGTTCATTCAACTGTAATTAATACTTCTGTAGATCAGACTGAGTTTTAGGTGCCATCCCTGTCCGTGTAGTCCTATCAGTTATTGTTGGTAATGGGTGTTGATGCAGTGCTGTCTTAGGAATCTTTGATACCAGATGTCCAACACAGCCTCATGTCCTTCCTCTTTAGGGATTGAAATTGCTGCAGACTCCTGGAATCATGTCATGATATTACGCAGTAGAGGCAAAGAGATGCCAATTCTTTACAAACTTTCTTTAAATAACACATTTTTACCTTTTATTAATACAATTGTTCATTCCTTCTAAACTTTTCATGATATAGAATCGTAGTCCCATAAACAAACAACTTTGTTTGTATTAATCCTCATCCTGGCCTTGAGCAGCGTCATCATCAGAAATAATGAAGACTTCCAGGAGAAAAAAGGCAAAGCAGAACACTGTTTTCTTTTTCTGCTGATTTTCTTTTCTGATTATTGCCTGATGAAAGTCAACATTTGGTTCATAGGCAAGTGAGACATCTGTGCAGTTTCTTCTTTTTAAACCTCAAGGCTCAAAAGGAGATCGGTCATCCAAAAGAATTTTTTTTTATTTTTTTTATCTTTCTCTGAGAAAAAGGACTCCTCAGAGGTTTGTGGTTACTTGTCATATTTCTGAGAAACGGAGATGGAGAGCAGCAGTAGGAGAAAAGTATGAACATGTTTATTATTCAGTATGAAATACAACATAACTGTATCACACACACTCTCTGAAAGTCAGAATGGAGCCTATTGTTCTGCATTATCTGGGCCTTGTTTGTTTTCTGTGGACCGTGAGTGACACTGGGCTTTCTGTGTATTCAAATGCCTTGTTCGTTTAAACAAAACCACTTGTGCTTGTGAGTTGTGACACAGCCAACACAACCTCTGGGTCTAAAAAAGACTTTGAAATAATGCACATGCATGTCATAAACGTCTCACAGCTATAAATTTCTAAAGGTTTATGTGACCAACCTACTCAAGCACGCACCTTCATAGACAATGGTTTAGTTGGATATTTATCCCTGGTAGTCTCTGGGTCTCCTCCAAAAGCGTTCTCTGTCAATAAATAGTTTAGGAAAGTCCTGGGGGAAGTTTTTTTTTTTTTTTGTAAGTGGTGTATAATAAAGTAAATTGTCTTGCTTTAACTCTGTTTGACATTATTAAATCAGATTGCCTAACAAGATTTCTGGATTTTATACCTCGAGAAGCTGGATCGCAAGACAAAACAAGAACCAGGCATCTGGTGAAAGCATCATTCGCCTGCAGAAAACTCACTGAGTTCTCAATTGATCTACTGTATGTAATCAAGGAAGAAGTCAGTCCTTTTAAATTTAGTTCCATGGGAATTGCATAGCCTAACACCAAAACACACTTAGAAGATGACTAAACAGCAGCTTTAACATAATTATTCTCATACCAACATGCACGCATGGATCTAAACACGCAGCACAAAAACACTAACTACACTATGTATCGGCAGTATCTAAATAAACATCTGCATTTTGTCTTCCCGGCAGGCTCAGGCCCATACAATCCTGGAATCAGATGTTTTGAGTGATTGTCTGGCAAGGCAGCATCTCCACGGTCCTGCCTCTTCCCACCAAGAAAATAACTCACCTTTACCAGCCTTGGACAACTTCACAGGTATGTGCAGATAAATCAGGAGTACACGTCTATGTTTATTCTTCAATCCCTTTCTGGAAATTAGCAAAAACAAAGAAAAGGGGTCCTTGCCCAAACACCGGGGCTGTTAAGCTGTCTGTTTCGTTTTCTCCCATGGCTTCATTCGCTCTTTTTTCCTCTCCTTCACCATCTCATTCCTTCTATGATAGCTCATCGTGCCAGTGTTTACCTTGTCCAATTAGCGGGCGCTGACTGTGGGCAAGTTGGCCCTCACCCCGCCCGTCCTTAAGCTTCTCCAACTCACGTTTTCCAGCCAAACTCTTTTTCTTTCCTTTTCAATGGCTGAACTGGGATCAAGAAGCTGTCAGGTACACTGAGACTCAGTTGGCCAAGGAGAGGAGAGAGTGTCCAGAAGAGCTGTCGATGTCTATTACTTCATACTACTCACAGTTTTACCCAGAGGACTTTGAGGGAAAAGCCTCAAATAGTACATTGTGAGCTATGGTTATTCAGTTTGAAACAAGCATGTCAATATGTTTAATTCCAAAACTACCCCTAGAGAACATTCTCCTGATCAAAAATAGACAAAAAAAGATCTCGTTCTTTCTGTCTAAAATGTCGGTGCGAGCTGCAAGGTTTATGTTGACATGCTATTTGCTATGCTAATGATATGTCATGCTTATGACATATAGTTACAAGTTTTTAAAGCAGTTGGCTCATGTAGGTTAAACAGGTGCCTCTAAAGCTTTATACTGTGCAGAAAAACATTTTTAAAAACGTCATCACTGCTAACTATTTCCACCGGAATATTTAAGTCTGCTTCAAAAGTGTTGCTATATCATGTCACAGACTATTTGTATTCATAACATCATCGCCTGGAAAACACAACAGCCCTCAGCTGTTGTTGACAATGGCAACACTGTTCTCCACCTGGAGATGCGTTTGCAGCAGGATATGGACACAATAACAGATGAAATGCTTTATCACTTTTTTTTAGGGTTTTTTTTAGGATTGTGAGAAGCAACATTGGTAAAAAAAAAACTTTTTTTATTGTGTTGCAGGCCTGAAATTCAAAAGTAGTTGTATAAAAACAAATAAAATGAAGTTTAAAAGAAAAAAATAACATTAAATATCTTGAGTTCACATTATCTGCAAATAGATAAAAGTAAATATAAAAATTGCTGCATTTGTATTCTGTATACCTTCCCAACTTTTTCTGACTTGAGGTTGTGTATTTTTATAGTTGTTGTTATAGTTCTTGCTGTGAACAGCCCTCAACATGGCCACAATCCTAACAGAGCAGCTCTTATGCACATATTTTTCTCATTTCAACTGTCAGATTGCTGCAAACATCTATTGTGACTGAAACTCCACTCATCAAGACCACGTGTCGACACATGGTCACTTTCAAAGCATTTTGAGGCAGCCACTCACTTCTAATAAAATCCTGATTGAATGAACGCTCTGTGATTTAACAAAACTCCCCATTCACTTCCATATGCACTGCGATTCTGGCTGCATCTACGCGAATGACAGTTTGAAGTGAAAGAACTGCTAGAATACGATATTTGTATATGATACACAGCGACTTAATGAAAGTCCAATGACTAAACTGCACAAGCAGTAAGCAGTTCACTGTTGCCTTATTTTTGAAGTGTTCTTGAGAAGATAATAGCTACTCAGAGTGAGGACCTAAACTAGCATGATCGGGACCCACCGGGGCCCATGGTGGATCTCAGTCGGCTACCCTCGTCCTCACTCCCACACACATTTGTCATGAATGTGACATCTAGCTGTGTGGACTAAATCTGTTTTTTAAAGCTGGATATAAATATGTTCATTTTTATGTAACATTTTTCTAACATGGTGGTCAATGATTCAGTTTTGGAGCAATTTTTTTAAATGTGGTATTTCGGAGGAAACAAAAAACAGTCTATCACAGACAATATATGAGTGAAATATACTAGAAAAATCTGGAAATCTCTTATAATTTTCCTTGAAACTGGATTTCTGTGGCTCTACTGTTGGAGTTGCTAATAAAAACTGTTTTATAATTAAAGTTTGATCTATTTATTTTTTGTAAAAACTGAACTTCGAACTGTTCTGAACAGCATAGTACACGATGTCGATATTAATAGTCATTTAACAAATTATTAACCAGTAAATAATTTTATTAATATCTGGACACTGTTACCAAACTTTTAATTGATAGTGAAGACTGTTGCTCCTATTAAAATATAATAATAATCTCTTTAAGCTTCAATATTCACTTGCTTTAATGATTAAATAATTGAATTAACTACAGTTAACAACAACATCTAATGATGAAAATCCGTAACGTCTCGATGATTTGCTGTGGGCATGTTGTGGTTCTGGACCAGCAATTTAAAATTCATCATATCAGTGTTTTAAGAAAAACGATTATTAGAAAAATTATTGATGAAAATCGTTCTTGCATGCAGCATGGCTAATGCTAAAGCTAATTATGCTTCCAGCAATCTCTGCTTGGGTATTAAGCTTCATTGTTTTATATAAAAGTTCTCATTCTCTCTGTGGCTCCTTTTCAGGTGTTTATTCAAGTAGCAGCACAAACCACAACAGAGGGAATCCAGAGTTTCTGGCTCCATCAGCAGATACCTGTTCCCAGTATCCCAGCCTGGAGGGAAATTTTGATGCCAGTAGTCCAATATCTTCCTTAACAAGCCCGGGCAACATGAAAGAGCGGTTAGTATAAGATTAGATTGCACAGCATTACACTTGAAAACCATCTGTGTGTTTAGTCCTGCAGGGACAGTTGATTGGAAACAATCACACCTGGAAACTTATCAGATTTTACAACAAGCTGATAGATGTTGAGTGTTTGAGTGCCGTACTGCTACAATAGTAGTTAAACTAGAAGTTTATCTTCCCCAGGATTTCGGCCTTTTTCATAATTTGATGAAAAATAAATGTCACAGAAAATTTTTATGTCTCATCACTGTCTTGTATTTGAAACCTAAGTTGTTCCTCGGGAAGCAGAGCAGTTTAGTGATATCTAGTTTCGTACCTTAAGGCAAACTTAAATTGTTGGTTCATCCAAATCATAAAGAAAATAAAACAGAAACACATTTCCCCACTTACCAGATGTGGCGTGGCAGGGCCTCAAGTAATCTGCTGCCAACCCGATACAATGGAGCTGAATGACATTTCATTTTGGCAATTTTCATGCAGGGCTATTTTCTGCTAAAGATAAAAATAGTGAAAACTAACTGACCACAGTTTTGTTTTGTTTTCTTTGGTCCTCTCTGTATCAATTCTTGGAGAAGTGCTTTTTTTTTGTAGCATTAATCCCCCAAAATGCTGCCTTTGTATATATTTATCGGGAAAGTCTTGCATGCATGGGCTGATTTTTAGTCCACTCGATATTGCTGAGCAGTCCCTGTTTCAACGGGTGAACAAAATCAAACCCTCTTTTGATGGGACTCTAAAGGTTTCATGGTCATTTCGCTTTGCTTTATCCCATGTCTGGAAAGCACATGCCCAGAAACATTCAGAGCGATATGCACTCTTGAATAAACCAGAGGCATTATCATCAGAGATGGAGTTATGGCTTTTGTGGTCGCGCTGATTGGATAGTTGGAGCCCACAGATCTTATGTGTGCTGTAAACTGAGACAATTTTTTTGTCCAGCTCAGAATAAAAGTAGGAGTGAAACTAAAGAGATACAGCTGGAAGCCTCCAGGGCTGCAGTTTCTGAAAACTATGGCCTCAAACCTTTGGTCACTGAAGGTTTGTCTATAAACTGAATTTTATTGGTTTAATCACAATGTCAAAGTCAGACTGTCCTTCAAAAGAATGCTGATGAACGCCAAGATTGTATTTTTGTGGCTTAATAAATTTTATAAAATCTTCACAAATATTGCATATCAATTGGCATGTGACTGACCTGTAGTTTCATAAGATTTCTTTTTTTCTTTTTACGGGATGTTTAAAACTAGATCTGGTTACATTTATTTTAAATATATATTAAAGGAATAATAGAAAAGAAAAAGAGCAATAAACATTAACAGCAGATTATTGATGAATAACAAGCATGTCTGAAAAGTAGTTTAGATAATTACTTTAATATTTATCTTGCGCACAAATGCATAATCATTGTACATTATTTATTTATTTATTTATTTTCGAGCATGTATATAAAAAGAAAAAAAGATGTATGTAACTATTTGTACATACCAAAGAATAAAAAAAGAAAAAGAAAATCACAAAAAGTGCTTAAGACATAAAACACTGCACATTGTTCGAAAAAAAAAAAAAGGAATAGGAAGAAGAACAATACTTTCTAAATTTCCCACCCTTTTTAACTACTCTTCAGCTTGTAACTACACAGATATCCCAACTATATAATACATATATAAAAATATATACCATATATACTTCTTAAATATTCATATGAAATATAATCACAAAATAAAAATATATTACATACAACATATATATAAATATATATATAAACTCCATAAATTAATATATACCATATATTCCCTATATACCATGCACTAAGTTAGTTCCAATATAACAATCGACCCTGTTCCAATTATAAATTTATCCCACATCGTCCTCCGTTAACATACTTCCTCTTCCATGTACTTGTTTAAAAATATTTTTTGTACCTTCTTTTAAACAGATTTATATTTGCACTTTGTTTTATTTCTGTTTCCAGACTATTCCACAAAGCCACCCCACCGCTCAATACACACATGTTTTTCATATTTGTGCGAACCTTTGTGCCCATCCAATAATATCATCATCAACATCATCATCATCATCAAAAGTCACAGTCCTGGAGTCTAACCCCTTTCCTCATTTCTGTACCTCTAAAAGACTTTTGAACAAGTATTTTTATTACTTCACGAATTTAATATCGGACAGATACACTCTTTCGGGAGGTATTTCTTTCTTTTAAGCACTGAGATTAAATTGAGATTCCTGGTAAATATAATGGCCAAGCTTAATGAGTTGATGAGGACACAGTCAGAATATGTGGAATGCAGGATTATGTGTTTCACCGAGACACCAGAAAACTTTCAGACAACACAGGCAGCGAGACAGGCAGAGCAGAAGAGTACAATGCTCAGCAGCAGATGGTGTCATCCTGGGCACATCGCAACATTTCGAAGTGTTCAATCATTCATTTCTCCTCAATATAACAATGCATTTGCCATTTAGAGATTTATAAAGCTTCTCCATGAAGCCCAGATTCAGTTCAGTGGGACTTTGCTGCTATTGGGAAAGGGGCGGGGCACATCTGCTGGTCCATCACAGTGCCACATGAGACAAGAACCATGCAAGCTGAAAACCCTCCCAGAGCACATTTTAGATTTACCAGTTAGTTTAATATGTGTATTTTTGCACTTTGATAAAAAATAAATAAATAAATAAATAAACAAAAAAACAAGAACATGAGGAGGAACGTGAAAAATCCACAAGGAAAGGCCAAAGTTAAGCTTCAAACTGAATGCTCCTTTCAAAAACTCCTTACTTCAGAAGAAAATAATGTTACACACACACTCATAGTACCGCACTTTATTGTGGCCTTTATTGAAAGTTAAGTTGCAGTATAATCTACTCATATTTATAAATAAAGTCATACTAACAGGGAGACCTGAATCATTTTATGAAAAGCTTATTTATTCTGATCAGATACTTAATCATTTTACCAGACGCTCTTGTGAGACAAAATTAATTGTAAATGGTGCAAGACAAACTTGTTACAAAAATCTGCTGTCTACAGAGCAGTTCAGGAATAAATTACCTAAAAATATAAGAGATTTAAAAAGCACACCTTCTTTTAAAAGACATTTTTATGTGCATAATTTGTAAAAGATGTTTGACTAATCTTGTGTAATCTTGTTTGAATATTTTTGTGTTTTATCAGTTGGACCCCAGAAAGATTAGTAACCACTTTGGTGGAAGCAAATGGGAATCCTAATAAATAAACAAACACACCATGTCACAAATATGTGTGTCACCATTTCACTATAACACGTGGACCTGGAAGAAATCGAGGTCAGACAAAAGCACAAGTTTCAGGATGTGATATTCCGTGATAAGAAGTGAGGGTAAACGTCCAAACACACATCACTGGATAACCTTCATTATAAAATGGAGATAATAACACCACATAATCTAGGATTGTTTGGAATTGTGGCATTCTCTTGAGCACGGTTGTGTGTCTGAGGTGCCTGAACTAAATCCCCTTTCTGAGCTGCAAAGACCTCCACAAAAGAATGAACAGTACAAACCACCAAACCACCATGCAGCCTCAATGGGACTGCTCAAATGAAATAAACAAATGAAAGTAAGGAAAGGCGATATCAGAGTCCCATGAAGGTCTGTCAATATAATCAGCAAAAGAACAAATGAATGAACTTCATGACCAGCGTTTTTTCAAACAGCTTGTCAGTGACTTCATACTAGGCGTGTCAATTAAAAAAGCCACACCTTCTTTCTCTTTCCCTGGTTTCACTGGGATAACCATGGCACAGACAGGATAACACTATCTAATTTAATTTAAAGTTGTAGACACTGAAATGGGCTGTTTGGAAGAGAGCTAAAACCAGAGGTATAATCTGAGCTACATTCTCAGCTGAACCTTGACACACACATCCCAAAGACACACTTAAATAGACATGTTAAAAACATGTTTAGATGTAGTATCTCTTATCCTGAAAATGTCCAGCCAGATCTTCCATGAAGCTATGTGCAGTCTGTCCATTGATGTTTCTTTATAGCGGTTGAGGGTGTCATTGAATCCCGTTGGTGCACGTAGTACACGATGAACTGCCAAAGCTAATACCAGACAAGCACTTGTTTTTCCTTCGAATAACTTAGCGAGACATTAAACACATGAAAGTAAATTATCTCTGCTTCACAGCACAGCTGGCATCATGCTCTGACCTCATAGCCAAGCTGCGTATTTACTCTGGAAGGAACGAGCCTTTTTGACCTCCGTTGATACTTGAAGGATTCAGCAGCAGAACCGAGCCATGTCCAAGAGCAAGCATTTGTGATGTGCAGTGTTTGTATGTTTTGCGGTCAAGAGTGAGGATGGGATGGAGTTTGTTTGGCTTGTCGGAGCGACGTGTCCATCAAAAACAGGCACACTAACCAGGATGGCTCTCACACAAAAAGACTCTGTTATACAATCTGAAAGAAGACGAGTAATTAAGTTTATTTGCAGACAGTCTGAGTGACACTGGACCCAAACAGATGGTTTAACTGAACAAGTCATTTTTTGTGATCATGCAATTCCAGCACAGAATCTTCTTTTGTAAGTGCTTGGTTTTCAGTGCTTTCATCACAATAAATCTGAAGCTATTTCACACACTTAAAAGCATTTATGGCACCACGGCCATACTGGTAGACTGAGCATAAGCAGTGGATCTTAACTTTTGCAAGCTAGATTCTTTTCATTCCACATAAACAGCAAGAAAGGCAGCTGGCTGCAGTCAGTTAAAAACAAAAGAATGAGTAAGGACGGTGCTTAGTTGGTAATAAATGATCAGAGAAACCGTTTCCTGGGGTTGTACTAACAGTTGCTCCCTCAGGCATGGGCTGATGCCCTGTTGAGCTCATGCATCTCAGCGGCTTGAGCCCAGCGACCATGAAACAACAGATTGACCGAGCACGGCTCAGACATTTCAGCTATGTTGTTGCAGCGTTACAAGAATGTAAGCCGTGGAGCAGACACCGTTGTTTATAGGTCATTGCTGATGTTTCAGGGGCCAGCGAAGGGAATCCAGAGACGTGTTGGATTCTTGGGGCTCGCAGTCATCGGAGCACATTCAGCAGTCGCACTATATCAAAGCCCACTTTGTTTACATAATCCTATACAAAGCCTGGTCTTTATTACCTCAAGAAACCACAGCCATCTGTAAGTTATATCAGTTTGGATTTCAAAAAAGTCCTTCTGATTAATTTTGGCTTTTATTATGTTTCTCCACTGAAGGCAAAGACTGTTAAATTAAATGTAATAGCATTTGACATGGGAAATGGGTAATAAAGAGGCCTGGGTATGATAAAAGAAGTATATGTAAGGAAATCTCCAAACATCTTCTTTTTTTATAGCTGGTCACATGCAAATATAGACTGCGCTTGGGCCAGCAGCCATCAGTATCTTTGACGAGCCCTGGCTTGTTTAAAAAGCCCACTAAAACCCTCCCAACAGAGACCAAGGCCGCTTGGTTCTCCAGGGACCAATATGCTACAGTACATCATCCAGGAGAGCTCTCAGGCCAGATGAAATGCTGAGAGAAACTGTTAGAGGGAAGGTGGAGGGGGTGGTGGGGGGCTCAAATACCAAACTGAGGGTTTTCAGCTGCATATCTCCTCTCTCAGATTCAGCTGCCTTTCTTCCTTCTTGTCCACTGACTCATTGGTTTCCATGTTGAGTCAGAATGTTTGTGCGAAGTCAGCACATTCTTTCAGTGTAGCAACGGATACGACTCTGGAAAAAACAACGTCTACATTACACCCCAGAAGTGGAAACACTTCTTTATATAAAGTGTGCTGTTTCTAGATCATAAATATTTACATACATAGTAAAAGTGGCTGACTTATGTTTAGATCTGAACTGACTTGGAAAAAGATTAGTCTGGGTTTAATTTAATCACCGTTACATCAGCTGCTGAGCTTGACTGAACAATATGCAAAAGAAAAATCAGAAAACTTGCATCTTCTGCCAGATTTAATTCCATATATATCCAACTTTTAAGGGTTCTTGCCAGGTTTTGGCAATAACCATTAATATATATGCAGACAGGGGAAAAGAAAAAAAAAGGAAAATCAGGACACTTTAAATCCAAAAAAAGGAAAGAACCTACTTTACCTTCATATAATGTGTCATTGTGAACTTGTGACGAAGTTAATGATGCTTAAAAAGTACTTATGTGCATTTCAGTGAGAATGAAGCCTTAAAAAAGGAGTTTAAACGGAGATTGTGTCATTTATAAGAGAAATCCCAGATTCCCCACACACATGCACACACACAAACACACATTGCATAACTGAGTGGAAAATGCTCTACTTCTTTTCTGTTGACCAGTTTTCTCTACTTTCTATAAACTTTGTTTATGCATGTGTGTGTGTGTGTTTTATGTTTGCCCTTTTATTTATTTTTATCATTATTTTATTAGCATTTTTTTATTGCATTCAGAACATGCATTAGAAGGCTTGATGTGTAGAAATTTAGGCAGAAAAATTTGCTTTGTGACTCAGTGCATAGTCATTCACAACGCTCTCTTAAAATCCAGAACAACTCTGCTCCCAGGGTCCTATGGTTGTACCAAATACCTGTCCAAACTGGTTTATCTTTGAAATGCAAACCTATATGGCATCTCCTGTAAACAAATATTGACCTTGTCTGAACATATTTGTTGTGTAGTGACGTAGTTCAGAAAAGCTAAATGAATTGTCTTTTCTGCACGAGTATTTGACACCTTTATGGTTGACGTTCAGTGAACATCAACGTCACATACAGTATTATGCATTTTATATGCATCATATATCGAAAGTGAAGTCAGTTTTTTATTGAGTATGTTGACTTTTTTATTTTTATTTTAATTTTTGAATAACAATAAATGAATCTCATAACCATCAATAAATTAATGAATATTCATTTAGATATGGAGTGCAGACTCTGTACTTAAATGTCCAAAAAAACAAAACAAAACAAAACACTCTCCTGCCAAAAATATAGAGTTAGATCAAATTAATAACGATCATGCAGTATCGATATTAATTTGTCATTTATATTTAATACAATACAAGATAATATAATATAATACATTTAGTGAAAAAGTATTTTTATGGTTGAACTTTTACTTGTAATGAAGTATTTAAGTAAACTGCATAGAAGGATATGTTGGTAACTGAAAACATCACATGTTACCAGTCACAGAGCAGCATCCTTGTTCGAGTCTGCTGACGGCAGCCCTGTGAGCTCCTCCTTAGACAGAGGTGATGTCCAGCTGCAAGGCCTCCAGAAAACTTACACCGACCAGCAGTCCATGTTCTCGCCGCAGCAAGGTACCAGCCGTTCATCAGACCACAGTTAGCACCACATGCCCTGCTCGTTTTTAATGTTTCCATTTGTCCGCATTTTTGTGCTCGGGCTCTCCAAGACTGTCTGTACGGAGAAGGAAAAGCGGTTCCCTCGGTCAACGATGGAGGCTTTGAACCTGCCAATTTCTTCACAAATCCTTCTGCTTCTCACTCTGTAGGTAAGAAAAGTAAAAACACTGTTGTTGTACACAGTTGTCATAGTGTTCATTGGAAAGTGAAACGGTGACATAAGCCTCCTCCCACAAATCCAGGAAACCAGGAGTCTGTGTTCCTACATTCCTACATCTCTCTCATACAACGATCCATCATTCACATGAAAAATATGACTGAGTTTCCTCTTTTAACCCTCTCAGGGGTTGACTTGCTGCAGCACCTGCAGGGCCAGGCAGGAGGTGCATACTCCATGTCCGGTTGCCCTGACGACAGCTTCCTCTTCCAGACAGGAGGTGTGGACCGCTGCCTCAGTCAGATCCTCTCCATCTACCTGGACTCTTGAGGAGCAATGAAAATCTGTTGCATAAAAATAGAACAAAATGTAGCATGAAGTATACCCGGCAGCCTTCTCGTCAGTCACTTTTAAAGCATTGCTCTTAGCAGATAAAATATGAATGAAAGTGGGAATTTTAACTCTTTAGAAATAACTGGAGGGAAAAAAAAAACCAATATGAAAGACCAAAACAGAAAATCTTGTAACAATACAGATGTAAATAGCTGTGAATGCCATATTCAAATGTGATCATAGAATTTGTGATCTAGATTTAATGAGCTTTATTCTTTATATAGTTTTGTCTATCTCTCCAACCAATGTCAACCTTATTAGCGTACCTCTGCCTCCACAATGCAACAATTTTAAGGTTCAAGAAATATAAATGGCCTGGTAACTTAATGAAGACGACTTATGGATAAAAGGTGGAATGACGTCAAGGACCCAAAAAAAGAAAGGAAAAAAAGGAAAGAAGAGCAAAAAAAAAAAGGCTAGTTTGACATTTTGGGAAACACATTCAGAGGATACAGTTAGCTGAAATGAGTTCCCTCCCAGGGCGGCTGGCCTCGTCCTCAGAGATAGGATGGACATTTTACTGTAGAGTCGCTGGTCCTCCACATCAAGAAGAGCCAGTTGGGATGGATGGATGGATGGATTCTCAGCCCCTGTTTTCCCAACTAATACGTTAGAAGCTAAGCTAGGTTAGCATAAAGGTTGGAAACAGGTTCACGAAAACAAACCTTTCTTACTGGCATCTCTAAAAGTACATTAACCTTGTCACAACCAGTAATGCTAGTGATGTGTTTTTTATCTCACAAAGGATCCAGTCATGTGTATTTATGGGATCAAGATAAATTTAAGCTTTAGCCCAACTGTAACTTGGGTTATATTTGTCCCCTTGGTAATCATAATGTTACTGCTGACAATATTACATTGTGATGGAAGAAGAATTTCAAAGCCATTTGAACCAGTTTGCATTCTTCATGCTAAGCTAACCATACGGCTATGAAAGTGTGTGTCTCTGAGGATGATGAACTACTCCTTTAAGGCCAAAGAGTGAGTGTCTGAGTGGAAAAATTATCTTGTATTTAAAATAAAACTACAGCGAATATCAACTGCAGCAGTAAACTGGAGTTGTGCTGCCCCCTAGTGTCTGTATGAATTTACAGACACTAGAGCGAGCCCACTGTACTCCATATAAAAATGACAGCATGGAGGGGAAATGGCAAATAAAAACAAAGTAAAGGGAAAACAAAATTGCACTAAACTATAGTTACCCAGAGGGGAAAAAACAAGAAGAATGGTTGTTTTATTTTTAATCGCAGTATGTGTGTGGTTGTTTCAGCATGCTGGCTTTTGCATACTGGTATATTGTACAGTTTCTATCAGTGTTATATTCAGTGAGAGGGAGGTGTTTATTGTTTGCAATTACTTTTCCACTTTCTTTAAGAGACTTTCTGCAGACTTCAAGAAAATTACCATCAAGATAGTGTTTACACTGATTTTTGCAGCAGTTCGGAGATTTCTTATTGTCATTGAACAGTGTACAGACTGTATAAACTTGCATCTGTCTTTTACATCTAAATAAAAAAAATGTATTTTTCTTTTTATTATTTAGTACTGAACGACCCATTTGTTTTGACTTATACATATGTATGTATGTATATATATATATATATATATTGTATATACATACACATATATTGTGATCTAACTTTTTATTAAGGGTGGGGGGACGCATCACATCAGGAAGTGAAGTGAAGAACAGAAAAAACAAAGATTGTAATTAATTGATTGACATGAATCAGTTCTTAACTAGCTCATTCACTGAGCTTGAGAATTAATGCATGAATGAACTAAGGAAGTTTTGTTTTGTTTTTTTGAAACTAAGTTAATGCTGCCATCTGTTGGGCAAATGTTTGAAAAGCAAACAGCTTGTGGTCACTGTAAACCCAAGACAGATGTTGCTTTCCTCTTTCATTTGATGAAGAGAAATCAGGCAAAAATGTACGATTGAAAAAGACATTTCTCTACTTAAGAATCAATTTGTGGCAGTAACAGAGGTGAGTATGTAATGAGACTGATTTCATTTCTGATCCACCAACCTGGAGAAACTGCAGAAAACCTGGGCTTTTTGAAATATGAATGCAGTACTGCAGAAATGCTTTCTAACCTCAAATCGATGGGGATGGGGTTTTGTTTCATGTTTTCCTAATTTGTTTGTTCTACAAGATAAAGTGCAAAGAAGTCTTGAACTTGTTTTTCTTTTGAAAGCCTACAAGAAAGTTCATGTTTCAGGCAACAAAAGGGTCAAAGTGGTTGGTATTACCCCATCAACTGTGTAAGAAGAACTGGACAACTTATTTTCACTGGGAGCCACATCACGCTCAAGTGGCCAGATGTGAATGTAAGACTGTTCAAATCTAACCACTAACACAATGTGAAATAATAATCTCTTTATTAATTATTATTTATGCAAGTTATAAATGTTGTCAGGATTGTGCGCAGACATTTTTGGGGGTCAGTGCTGAAGCCAAGAAGAAACGGCACACTCAATAAACTGATTTATAAAAGTTTTTTTTAATCAATTTTTTCAAAGAAGGAAAAGTTTGTGGTAAAATTTAGTTTTGCAAAATGACAATCTTTATACTCTTTATGTAGTAAAATACTGACCTTTCTGACATAAAAAAAACTTAATGTCATAAAACTGAGCTTTACATTTTTTGTAAGATTTTTTTCTTTTTGCCCTGAAATCACAAATTTCTGGTGGTAATACAACAATACCGACAAACAAAGAAAAAAAACGAAATTTTGAAGAATTGTGTCTAAAAAAATGTCATAAATTTCACATTTTGTTTCATAACTTTAACTCAATTCTTTGTTAGAAAATCACAAATTTAGGACTCAACTTAATTCTAGTTTTTTTGTTGTAAAATATTAACTTTAACATTGACTGATTGGAGTTCTCACGGGCCACATATGCAGGCCTTGAGTTTGACATATGTTGTTTTTGGTTGTTGAGACGGTTCAGTGATGAGGAGATTACAATCTTAGATTAACCACCAGGGGGAGCTCTGTCACTGAGGCTCCCTTAAACTTTGTCCTGAGCTCTGCGAATATCAAATCTGTTGTCTTTGAACAAATAAGCTGCAACATAAACGCTTTTTGCTTGATGTTTGTGTAAGAAAACTGCTCTGGCAAAGCCTTCTGACAGATAAACAGCCTCCACACTCGCACACACACAAAACACAAAACACGACGCGTCCACATTGAGCTCTGTTGGAGACACACCCGCAGATCAGATCCACGAGAACCAGCTGATGGATGCAGAGCAGAGAGAGACGTGATGTTTGAACCCTCCATCAGAGCTTCAGAGGACAACAGGTAAGGAAACACTCAACCTTTGTTTTTGTCTGTGGACTGCTCTTTTACACTCCAACAGACGTTTCAGTCACTTTTCCAGTAGTAACCGTTTGCATTTGCTTTAACATTTAAGTTGTTTTTTTGTTTTTTTTTATTTGTTAAAAACTACTTATTAGTTTTTGAGCAGGTTCTGAGGGGTGCTGCTGGGGCTCAAGGGTTCAGGTTTCCCAAATTCAAGCCCACCAACGCAGTAAAAATATTATCACACTTATGAAGTGTTTATTTATTTGGTACTTTATGGTCTTCAGCAACTTTCCCTGCATTATTATTTATTTAATACATTCTGGCCTGATTGTGAGCACTTTTGAAGTTCCTAGATGCAACGATTATTTTATTTTATTTATTTATTTATTTTTGTGAGTGCACAAAAGCATTAAATCAGGGACATCAGAGAGAAATTAGCAACCCGCATTGTTGGTAAGTGAGATCATCCACATTCTCCAGATTTAAATGCTCTTTTTGGGTGACAGGCCTTCAATCTCTAGCCGAGGCTCTTCCAAGATCACTTCTGCTGCAATCCAAAGAACAACTCATCTGTTTGTGCATCCTCTGAATGTTTGCTCGGTCAACAGAAACCTTGACAGAAAAATCACATCTAAGATCTCGGAGGACAGATATGGCTCTAACCTTTACACCGCTCGTGTTATCAGACTGGGATGAGAGTTTGACTCCTCGGGATTTAAATTATCTTTTAACATGTGTATGCATGGACTTAGTACACTTACAAAACGTCTTTGGATTTACACAACATGTAGGTGTGAAGAGTTGGGACAAAAGCATCCAAATGTAGGCAAATGACTAAAGGTACAAACTCGCCACTTTTCCTGTTCCTTTTTTAGATCGGTGAATGTATCTGTCTGTTGATAGTGATCTGTTAGAACAGACACCTTCTGCAGGACTGTGCACCATGCAAATAATTACAGAAATAAAGGACATGAAACACACAGCATCTATATGCACATGATATGATCCTCAGGAAGTTGGGATTCTGAAAAAAAGGAAGAAGAAAGAAATCCAAATAGCTGAATTCTAAATTTGCACATAAACTGCAACCAAAGGTTTTAGCCACCTCAGATGTTTATATTTAATCATTCATTTATCTATTTGACTGTCTCACAGTCTCTCTGCTGCAAGGCACAATCACTAAGAGTTGTCTTTGACCTTTTAAACTGCATACAATCCTGATAAGAAGACATGTGGAAGATTTGTTGTTGTTGTTGTTTCCCCCAGTTTGGCTGTTGCCAACATTACAATAATAGATTAAAATCACCTGGTCCTTAGTCCACTAATAAGCCAAAACAATCTCTGATAAAACACGTTATTCACCTGAAACTGCAAAAGAAATGCAGAAGCTGTAGATGAAGAACCAAGTACATGCTGACAACCTCCACAGGGATCAAGAATATGCAAATCAAAGACACTTGATTAATTAAATATGAGCATATGTGATCACCTGTATAACACCTTAGGTTTGGCAGTTTTTGTAACTTAATGCAGTGCTGAGGAGGAAAGACATCAGCGCTGATCTTAGAGAAGCAGCTCAACAGTCTGGAGTTATTGCACAAAAAAAAAGTTTTTGTTTATTTAACTATGACAAGGTGTTGCTGCTTTAGAGGCTTAATTTACCTAATTTTAAAATCTAGGACGTAGCCTACTAGATAAGATATTGTTCAATTGTTTGTTAACACAAATAGCTAATCAGCTAATCGCATTGGCCACAACTCAGTGCATTTAGGCACATAGAGGTGTTCAAGACAACCTGCTGAAGTTCAAACCAGCATCAGAATGGAGAAGAAAGGGGATTTAAGTGATTATGAACGTGGCATGGTTGTTGGTGCCAGACGGGCTGGTCTGAGTATTTTCAGAAATGCACAACCATCTCTAGGGTTTACAGAGAATGGTCCGAAAAAGAGAAAAATATCCAGCGAGCAGCAGCTGTGTGGACGAAAATGGCTTGCTGACGTGAGAGGTCAGAGGAGAATGGGCAGACTGGTTTAAGATGATAGGTTGGCAACAACTCAAATAACCACTCGTTACAGCCAAGGAATGCAGAATACCATCTCTGAAAGCACAACATGTGGAACCTTGAAGAAGATGGGCTACAGCAGCAGAAGACCAGACTGGGTGCCACTCCTGTCAGCTAAGAACAGGAAACTGAGACTACAGTTCACACAGGCTCACCAAAATTGATGAATGGAAGACTGGAAAAACGTTGCCTGGTCTGACAAGTCTCAATTTCAGCTGCGACATTCAGATGGTAGGGTCAGAGACATGAAAACATGGATCCATCCTGCCTTGGATCAATGGTTCAGGCTGCTACTGGTTGTGTAATAATGTGGGGGATATTTTCTTGGCACACTTTAGGCTCCTTAGTACTAATTGAGCATCGTTTAAATGCTGCAGCCTACCTGAGTATTGTTGCTGACCATGTCCGTCCCTTTATGACCACAGTGGACCATCTTCTGATGGTTGATTCCAGCAGGATAATGCACCATGTCACAAAACGCTTATTGTCTAAAACTGGTTTCTTGAACTTGACAATGAGTTCACCTTCCTCCAACGGCCTCCACAGTCACCAGATCTGAATCCAACAGAGCACCTTCTTGATGTGGTGGAACGGGAGATTCACATCATAGATGTGCAGCTGACAGATCTGCAGCAACTGTGTGATGGTGTCATGTCATATATACAATAAGAATAAAATTAATAATAAGACAATAAAATATATATGCATACATACATATATAGATATAGATATCCTGATATGTAAAAATGAAAGAAGATGTACTTCCTTTTTCACATTACTGAGAACCAGATACCAGTCAGATCTAAACAGGAATCATGACGACATTGGGATAATGAGCGGGTGTGTACTAAACCTTTGGAAACAAACATCCCACCAGGTTGGAGTGTGGAGCTCATGCTGTATTTAAAAATGCATTCAGTGCAGGTCTAAAATCCCTACAAGGTGCTTGAATCTAATCAGAGACCTTAATAACTCATTATCTGTTGAAGGCCTGGATTTGTGCGTGTCTGTGGGCCTCAGACTGCTTTAATCATGCTCCCACTAACGATAAATCATGTGACTTGGGGTTCTCACCCAGGTCCTTTTTCTTTTAGAGTCTCTCAGTTCATTGTTTTGGTTTTTGGCCTGCAAGTGTGGTGACCTGATTCACTTTGTCCTCAGCAGAACATTTGTCTGGTAGAGGACATATGTTTGTCTCAGGAGTTTGTGGAGGCAGAAAACAGAGCTCAGAGTAGAACGCCGTTGACGTCATCAAGCATCCACATGTATTATTCTGGACCTGTCAGACCACGTGTTTACCGTGTCAGCCAATACATCAATTACTTCAGCTGGAGATACATGCATGCATGCATTAGCAAATATTTAACAGGAGATTGCAGAAAGAGGAATAAAATGTGATTTATAGAGACAGCCTGTTATGGAAACTGGATTTTTTAATTTGCTGGGTAGGTGTTCTGATCACTGTGGGGTGGGTGGGGGTTGGGGGGTGCAATCAGTTGATATTTTCTGACTTTTTACACAGTCACAGCTCAGAGATTTTGCAACTGTCGGCAATTCATAAGGTAATTGGTTAATGTATTGCAGCCTAAAGTGCTACTGTTTATTCAAAAAGGCATTAAACTAACATTGATTAACTCACAAGATGTAATAAAACTCTTTTATAAATGTCAACATTACCAGACAGAGGTGGGAGCAAACCTTTATTTTTCTTCACACTGTTCCAGCCTGTGATACATCCATACCTCCTCCTCCCTTACACACATTCTGGACGTATTAGATCATCTCCACAAGTAGCACATATGAGCTCTGGGCTCAGTGTTTCGCTCCACTGACACACTTCCTGCCTTTGTTCAAGACCCTTGCAGCTCTGCTGCACCCACAGAAATATTCAGGCTTAATTTTAAGATTTATGTATTTCAACTGCATATAAAATTTCCATCCATTTTAATTACATAGATTTATCATGAACGGGCTAGTAAACTCTATATGCATATTGTCAGTCAAATATAAATTAAATAATTAAGAATGAGTTGTATGTAATAATACCAATAAATCTAATGTGTTTTAAATACATTATGACAGATTTATGTATTGTCATTAATAAACCAATTTTCTTCAAATGCTCAAGAACCAGTGTATGTATTTAATATATTGAAGCCATACAATATACTGATACAAGTTTCTATGTATTTAAAACACATTGGGTTTATTGGTATTGTTACATAAATATAATTCTTAATTGTTACATTTACCTTTGACTGATAATTATCTGTCTGTTTCATATAAATCTATGTCATTCAAATACATGGAAATTTAATATATTTAATTAAATCCTAAATTTAGACCTAAATATTTCTGTGAATTTTCTTTTTCTTTTTTTTTTTTTTAACACATTGCATTCAGACCTGTACAGTTAAGTTTTAGGGAATTCTTTTGAACATTTCCATCCCCCCTTTCTTTTCGCTGTGTCCACAGCTGCAGTTATGAACGCAGTAGCTGCACAGGCTATGCTGTGTATCGTGTGCGGGAACCCCTGAACTGAGGTTTCGGCCCTCTTGGCTGCGTTCTCACATCAGCTGCAGCTTTAGTGAGACAACTCTGGCCCGGTAGTAGCTGTCAGATTTGGTCAGGTTATGAGCATTAGCATTTGAGCCAATCTTGTTCACTGGATTGTCACATGTAGCCATATTTGGACCAACATTGGCCCATTGGTGCTTGAATATGGACAAGCTAGAGCGCTGCGTTAGTGTCAGCACTCACAGATGAGCCTGTGAAATTCAGCCAGTTCTCATGTGTCATAACACACTTCTTCTGAGTTATTCCGTTTAGCCTGCTGGACTTGAGCCTTCTTTTTTTTTGCGTTGTCTGGGTTGTTTATTTTGAAAGAGCAGTTATCGTTGAACTTTGAAACTCCAAAAACACTTATTGCTTAAATAGTCTTTTGCATCGGGATTAATAAAGTTCATTCAGTTTGTTGAATGATGAACACGTTTTCCATCCATTTTCGATACCCATTAATTCCTGTGCAGGGTCACGGGGGTCTGCTGGAGCCAATCCCAGCTCTCTTTGGGTGGAAGGCAGGGGTCCACCCTGGACAGGTCGCCAGTCCATCGCAGATAAACATGTTTTCCTTCTCAGAAAGGGGTTAAACCCACTTCAATCCTATTGAAAGATGTCTAGAAAAGCCTTAAGATTATTTCCATCCATCCATCCATTATCTATACCCGCTATTTCCTATGCAGGGTCACGGGGGTCTGCTGGAGCCTATCCCAGCTCACTTTGGGCGAAATGCAGGGTTCCACCCTGGACAGGTCGCCAGTCCATCGCAGGGCCACATCCTTAAGATTATTTGAATTATTTAAATAATTAGCCAATCTAGATTTCTTTTGCTAATGTACGTAGTTCACATGTCCATACAGTATTCCCACTTGAGCAACATTCAAGTATTATCACGCCTTTCATATTCTTACCTGAAAATAAAAACTCTTAATGCTCTTAATATTCTTGAACTTTATGCTGATGTTGAAAAAAAAAACCCAACAACTGAAGTGCCGTTTACATTCTAAATGTCTTTATTAGTTGTAAACGTTTTATGATCGCTTTTCTGGCTACTAAGATGCAGACGTATGAACAAGGCAGAAATGTTGCTGAACTTTACGACACTTCATAATCTACGACAGTCATAAACCCGCGTTTGTTCAGATTGTGTTCTAGCTGTTATGTGATTATATAGTTGATTATCTTGTGAATGAAACCTTCTGTGCCTTTGTGGTTCATACTTTTTATTGGGTGTTCTGCTCAGCACACTGAAGTTTAATTTATTTTAACCTCAATAAACCTCATGTACAAAAACGTTTGAGGCGCAAATGTTAAATATTTTAATATACGTGATCATTAGTCACATATGTATATAATGCAGGTGTCAGACATCATACATACATTATGTTATTGAATTTTAAATATTTGTTTGTTTGTTTGTTTTTTGTTTTTATCTATTTATACATATTTTGCATCTTGCATTTTTTTATATACTTCATTGATCAAGCAAGGACAGAGTTTGGTCTCCATTTACGTCAAAGATTCCAGTTTAATAGTTGCACTTTATCCAGTATGATCTTACCATTCTTTGTAAAGTAATAAAACAACATTTATAATCACATTACATATTTTATAGATCAAAAACAGACAATAAAAGGACCTAAAAGAGATTTTATTCTTATAAGACTAGTGCATGAGATAATAAACCCATAAATGATCAGGGCTCTTCAAAAGTTCTGGTTCAGTGAGGTTTTTCTGTTCAGCTTATGTAGATTACATTTCTCTTGTCTTAGGCTTCAGATTTACTAACGCGGTAATGTTTGTCTAACTCTTGTCTGCCACTAAACAACACAACCTCTGTGTGAGATTCATAGCGGCATCTGTTTCCTTTCCCACAGCTAAGCACTGGACTCTTGCTCCCCAGTGATCTGTATCACCATGCCAACTTCTCCAATCCTCACAGCAACCAGGAGTCCTCTGAGGAGCTGTTGGGTTCACTAGCACATTTACATCTCTGGCCTACATAAAGTTGATCACCTGCAGCTCTGACGACAGACAGACCAGGAGGCAGGTAAGGGTGGAGGAGGGAGCAGAGGGCTTCACTGTGGCTGCTGGTGGTTTTACATACTTACTGTGTTTCTCTTTTCAGAAATGGTTTTCCACTTGTGTCTTCTGCTGACTTTCACACTGCTGGTGAGGACAGGACTTGTTGATGGATGCGTTTGTCCTGCAGCCACCGTTTTGTCTGAGTTTCCCTCAGAGGTTCCTTCTGATGTCTGCTGCTTGAACTTCTCTGGCTCTGCTTTCAGCCATGTGCGCTGGTCTGTGTTCACCAACGAGACGAACGTAGAGACACTGGATCTTTCCAACTGTAACATCAGTTTTATTCACGCTGAAGGCAAAGATGCTTCTTCATTGCAGAAGGTTTATCTGGATCGTAATAGGCTAACAGTGTTGCCGAGGCAGTTTCTTGCCGGGCAGTCCGACCTGACTGAAGTGAATTTGAGTGAGAACCTTCTTCAGGAGCTTCCCGAGGGTTTCCTCCAGGACTCTGACAACCTCCAAAGGCTGTATCTGCAAGTGAACCAGCTACGCTTTCTTCCTGCTAGTATACTGCAAGTGTCCAGTCTGCAACAGCTGGAGCTGGATGGGAATCCTTGGGATTGCTCCTGTTTGCTACTGGAAGGCCTGGAAGCGGGCAGGCAGGCTAATAGGACGACCAGACTTCAGGATGTGGTGAGAAACCTGACGTGCTCCTCTCCTCGGCACCTAGCTGGGAGGACTGTGTGGTCTGTTAGGCTTCATGACGTGTGCCGCCCCGCCGGCCTCACGGTCCTCTTCATTGCGCTACCCCTCCTCATCCTCTCCGCCTTACTGCTTTGCTGGTGCTGTGGGAGAAAAAGGAAGAAGAAAGAAGCACCTGTGTTCAGCTCCTCAAAAAAGAGGGTCCCCAGTTCCACCTGCAACAGCCAAAAGCATCATGGTAAGCAGCAACCGTCAGCTGCTGAGCCGGGTAAAGCTGGAGATGGTGTCAAAGAGGGGATCCTGAAGAACCAGCTCCTGCTTCGCCCAGCATCCACACTCCTGGGCAGCACTAGGGACCTCTATGAAGAAGTGGAGATCAAGGTGGGATCCGTGGACTCGCTTCCACAAGTTTCCTCTCGCTGTTCCAGCTCCACAGAAGGGAGGCTGGGCTCCCAGGGGCCTGACAGGGCCAGTAAGACTGAACTGGACACAGTCAGTGTGACAGAAGTGATGAAAGACTCGGCTGACAGGGAGAAAGCTTACATGACTCAGTCTACTGAGTACTATAGCCTGGTCCCAGGTATCGAACTGGAGGACTCAGACCACGGCGAGTATGAGAACGTTGACCTCTCATGATCTCTTTTTAATGGGCAGAAAATTTTTAGACAGATACTTTATAGCGTGGTGTACTGTGAAACAGCTTCACACTGTACACACTGCTTGCACTACCTAACCAGTCTTAGTCAGTTTTAAAAAGAAGGGATCATACAGAAACAAACTTCCACTGGAGGCTAAAAAGTGTGACTTCAAAAAAAAAAAAAAAGATGGGCACAAAAGTGCGGGCTCTTATGAAATTCCTGAACAGGAATGGATGTGATGTGCACACCACGCCTCCACATATGTGGTTTAGCTATAGTTCCTACTGTACAGTTTGATAAGCCATAAGTTTTTTTGTTTTAGCACTGATTCCAATTTAATTAAATTTTTTTTTAATAACTTTAGATGCATGAAAACCTCTGTAAGTCTTAAAGCAGATGTCCAAGCCATCCTCCTCTTTGCTACATCAGACACAAATGTAAATGTGGGTTAGAGTTGCAGAATTGAAACCAAATCAAAAGTCACCAAAAATCACCACCAGTGCAACACCTTTGGTAGAGTTTCCATGTTAATAAACCAAAATGAAAAGCTTTTACACCACAGGGCCTTCGTACCGGGACTTCAGCATGAAAAAATAACAATGCTTTAAGCTTGTGTGATTTTTTTTTTGTCATTGCTCACCTCACTGGTCTAATAAAAAAAAAAGATAATCAGACAACGCTAATTTAACTTAATTCTGCTGACACAGAGACACCTAGGTTTACATAAATTATCATCAGCTGTTAGTTATTAGCTGTGAGAAGCTCTAAAACTCAGTAAAGAATTCATTGTCTTTGTTTTACATTTTCTTTTCTTTTACGCTACAGTTGTAGTTTTAATGTAGTATATATATA
>JBAMYA010000009.1:1608295-1624725 GCA_037176975.1 Arrhamphus sclerolepis
TTAATTTAATTTAATTTAATTTAATTTAATTTAATTTAATTTAATTTAATTTAATTTAATTTAATTTAATTTAATTTCCCAAAAGGAAATCATCTAAATGGGCTTTTTGTCGTTTTTATTTCACATTAAGGTTGTAACAACTCAAAGCATTTATTTTGAAAAATGAAAACGACGGAAGTTCAGTTGGATCAAAAATCTTTCTTGCGCTTCCGCGTTGTCAGAAAGCCCAACACACGGAAAGGCGAGTTTTAAACACTCGTCAGCAGGTAGGCTTTCACTTACTGTTTCTGAGCACCGCTCTTTAGTTTAGGTCTCGAAACTTCGTCTTTCACAGAGGGCTGGGGAAAAAGCTTGTCTTTCAGTGTTGTTGAAAACATCAAAAGAGCCACTGATAAACCGAACATCGAGCTAGTCGGCTAATATTAGCACTCATCTTTTACTTAAATTACTGAGCTGGGGCACTTTGCCCCCTGACTAGAGGATGTCTGTCATTCAGACTGTGTACACTCCCGTTGGAAGATAATTTGATAACAGTTGGAGGAGCAGGATTTATGTTCTTATGAATGAATCCTCTGTGTGCCATGAATGTTGGGTTCTGTTTGTTGTGACAGGTGTTGTGTCATGTGATGCCACCCTGGTGTTGCTGAGCTGTTGACAGTCACCTTAGCCACCACCATCATCATCAACATCATGCCACTGGGCGACAACCCTCACGTGCTTCTCGGCAGGATCCGCTTCTTGAACAGGTGTATAGAGAGTTTCAGGAGGAGTGAGCTGGTGCCAGAGTGTCTCTGTTATGTCCCCAAAGAGGTCTGCTACAAAATCTGCAAGGATTCCTCTTCCAGCTCCTCTTCATCCTCTGGGGCCTCAGCAGGAGGTTCCACCGTAGGGAAAACCCTAATCTCTGTATTTGAAAGTCCCCATCAGATTCCACATAGCAAGAAATCATGCAAGTACACCATAGAACCAAAGAAAGGGACCTGTATCCGGACCACAGGAGAGGAATACTGCAATAGCCAAGGCCTTTGGGTCAAAATGAATAAGGTAAAGTACTGTCACTTCTAACACAGCCCTAATCATCCTCTCAGTGATTGTACTGCATTGCTGATTGCTGATGTTCTTTGTGATCGTTCATGTAATTACATCATGTATAAATGACAACTGAATGTCCAACATCGCAGTTTGCTTTACAACAGTATCACAAATTTAAAAATGTTGAACGTACATGATGTTGTGAAAAGCAGCATCTATAAATGAGGGCAAGGTTTTGAGAAGAAAAAATTTTGTACGATGCCAACCTGAAACCCAAAAGCAGACCTATTCTGATGATCCTGACAGGTTTAACAGACTTCCAATGATCCACAGATCTCTGATAAATGTTGCTGCCAAGTTGTATTGTGTTTAAAATTGAGAGCATCTTAAAGGCATCCCTCATTCTTAACTTTTACAGGCATCCAGTGAGTTTAAAGGAGAACTATGTGACGGAATTATAGACTGACAGCTTTTCTTTAACAGAAATAATGTGTATTAAGTTGAAATTCAACCACACAAAACATCTGAACTTTAGTTGAAGTTGTTATTTTCGAGTTAATAACTTGGATATAAGTCAAACCTTTAGTCTTTTTTATTCTATAAATGCCATACGATGTTTGTCCCCCAGCTTTGTTGGTGTCTTTCATGATCAAATGATTTGTGTCTGTTTTCAGGAGCAGCTGGATGAGCACCGTCCGGGCCAGGAGCTGGAGGAAGGATGGATCCTGGTGTGCAAACACACAGAGGGAGGCGACAGGCTGGTGCCCGTGGAGTCACCAGAGACAGTCAACAGACAACAGCAGCTCTTTGGTTATGACCACAAACCCTGCGACAGGTGGGAACAGGTGGTCGATGTGGAGAATGTGCTCTACATCGGCTCCAAACCCAAAATCGCAGAGTGTGATGCTGAATCTGTCCAGAAGCTTAGGTGAGCTTTTTTTATTATTATGATTTTGCATGAAGTAACAGTTGAATGTGGAGGCTTTTAAAGAGTCACAAATTGTCCCTTAAATATGCTTTCTCGATGTACTTAAGATATGTTCCTCTCAACTGGACATATGAATGTGATGAGGACCTGGTGCACTACTTCTATGACCACATCGGGAGGGAGGACGAGAACCTGGGGAGTGTGAAGCAGTGTGTGACCAGCATTGACGTTTCTTCGTGTTCGGTCAGCATTATTAAGAATAATCAATTCTCAGATCAATTTCTGTTATACTTGAGATGCCAAACTATCTAATATTAGACTTAAGAATGAGAAATAAAGCTAGAGATTTTACCTATACAGTGAAACTAGAAGAGAGTGGTTATAGGGTTTGTAGTGTCAGTAAATAATGATTTGTTCCTGCAGCGTGAATGACATAATTATAGATACTTTGAAATAATTTCTACTACCGTGATGTGTGTGAACAGGAGGATCCTAGTGGTGGGGTGAGCTGTCTGACAGATGGCGACACTGAAACTTACTGGGAGAGCGACGGCATGCAGGGACAGCACTGGATCCGCCTGCACATGAAGAGAGGCACTGTTGTCAAGTAAGGACACCCACTGTTATTCATTGACAAAGTAATTTATGTTGGGAATTTTTTAACCAATATATTATTGTTTTTTTTTATTAATTGAAATTTCACTCCATCATATATGACAAAAGTGCATCCTGATCACCATCCTTTATAAATCTAAGATCAGGGGTGTCAAACCAAGGCCCGCAGGTCAAATCTGGACAGCCACTTCATTTTATCTGGCCTGTGACAACATGCAAAGACAATTGTCAACTTAGAAATCAAACATTTCTGGGGAAATTTTTATGTAACTGCCAATTTGAGTCAGTACTGACATTAAAAAAGTGGAATATCTGAGGTGGACGGCAGCTACTTTGTGTCAAAAGTCATGATTCAGCAAACGTTTAGAAAATAATTTACAACAAAAAGCTGCTAATTTATGTTTAAAAAAACATATTTGTAAAATTAACTTATTTTTTAATAAAAAGAAATAAGTGATTATTTGCAATTATATTTGAAAAATTTACCAACTAATTTGCATTTTTAGTCTTTCCATGAAACCAAATCAAAGGATTGCCACTCAAGTGTAAATTTGTCGCTCTGACCTTGAAAAAAAGAGTTTGCACAGCTTCAACTGTGGCAGTAGAACTTGAACATAAAACTGTCACTTCGTGCATAAGTGTATCTTATTTAGACAGCCTTGACAAGGTTTTATTGTTCATAATGAACCTGCTTTTGTCCAAAGTAAGCTGATATTGACAGTGGACTCAACGGACGACAACTACATGCCCAAGAGAGTGACGGTTTATGGAGGAGAAGGAGACAATCTGAAGAAGCGGAGTGATGTCACCATAGACGAGTGAGTTTGACTTTTTCAGTGCAATTCACAACATGAATAGTAATTAATGTACTTTAGTTGATTTAAAGCTTTTTTGGGGGTTGTTTTTAAAACTTATGTTTTATACAACAATATACAAATTTACAGTCTGTGCTGCTGTTAGGAGCGGAAAGAACTGATAAAACATGAAGGAATTGAGAGATTAATCATTTTTATTTGCCTCCAGCAATCTTATTGGAGAAGTGTGTGTGCTGGAGGATATGACGTCCCACCTCCCCGTCATCGAGATTCGAATTGAGGAATGTAGAGGTCACCTTTGTTTCTATACTTCTGTATTATTTGTCCAGACATTTTCTGCAGAAACATTTCTAGTTCACTAGATCTCTAACTTTGTGTCCTGCTTTATTCATTTGCCCATACATTCTCGGCAGAAACTTCACTAGTGAACCCAGAATAATGTTTTTCCTTTCACTGGATTTTGCAGATGAAGGGATCGACGTGCGGATCCGGGGCCTGAAGATCAAGTCGTCGTGTGAAAGGGACCTGGGTCTGAACGCTGATGTTTTTCAGTCTTCTAACCTAGTGCGCTACCCCCGTCTGCAGGGTACCCCACCTGACGTCCTGTATCGCAGGGCGTTAGTGATCCAGAGGTACACCAGTGCAGCGAAGCCTTTATAGAAAAGAAACTTAAGTTCTTCTTGTTGCGCATGTTTTTAAGCAGGAGTTTATTTTATTCTTTCCCTGCAGGTTCATCTTTCTCCTGGACAGTGTGCTGCCACACCTGGTGCCAGCCTGGGATTACAGCCTAGGTACCTTCAACCAGGTCAAAGTGAGTTTACTCATTTGCAACTTGTGGCCAAAGTTCACTTACAGGCTTTTTATCACTAAAGGAGGAACTGTAAAAGCAACACTGACGATCCAGGGAACATTTTTTCCTGGCCAGTAGAGCATCTGAACCATACAAGTCTTGTGGTAATGACGTGTCTCGCTGCCCCATCAGCAATAGATTTGGTGTTACTGGTTCGGGGTCCGCTGCATCAGTTTATACAAACCCAAGGGGTTTTGAGTTCAATATTCTATCGACCTCAACTCATGAAGACTTCCTTGGAGACTGGTTGGGTTTTCAACCTCACCTGAAGGGAACTCTGGACAGATTTGATCTCCCAGGTCTTTCCAAGGCTCCTCCAAAGTGTGGTGCATGAGGTGGATTGTATTGGAAAGAGATGCTTCGTCCTGCTAGCCTCCCTTTGATGGCAGGTTCCTGATCTCCTCCCTGAAAATTAGTATCCTGTTCACAGACAACCTCAAATGGTTTCCCTCATCTAGCTACAAAACTGCAAAGGGACGACAAGGGATGAATCAACATCCAAGTGACAGAGGAGGTTGAGGTGAACGCCTTGTGGTCAGGCACTTGAATATTATTCCCCATCTTCTCTCCTGTCTCTTCCAATCTTCACAATGTAAGGCCCAAAACAGTCAACTCCTTCTGACCAGAAAGGTAGCTGATTTAATAGGAGTCGAGCAGCTAGCAAATCAGCCATCTTGGGTACTGTAAGTTGTTTACGCCACCTGCAGCACTCTGAACACTGTCGATGGGGTTTCCAAATCACCTGTCGTCCTCTTAATATCCAACATCACCTTCTGACCTCAGGGGAAAAAAACCCTCTCCTCCTCTTCCCTGAACACAGTGTGTTCAGGGAAGAGGAGGATAGGATGGAGAGCCAGTTCTTTGGCCAGGTCATGTGGCTTTACATTTAATCTACATTGCATGTTTCCTTTCCCTTGTATGTTTTTGTCACTCTCCAGAGCATTAAGCGGTTCTTACTGTTGTCTAAACGCCGCTCAGCCCTCATCACTCAGTGCCTAAAGGACTCAGAGACCAGTAAGCCAAACTTCATGCCTCGACTTTACATTAACAGACGTCTGGCCATGGAGCACAGAGACAACCCATCTCTGGACCCCACCTGCAAGAACGCTGTGTTCAGTCAGGTAGTGATAAGAAGAATCCTTAAAGTCACAGACATCAGTACCTCAGATGTTGTTGCTGTTGGTCCCATGTGGTTTTGTTTATGTTTTTTTTATTGGTTTTTGCAGGTGTTTGAAGGTCTGAAGCCATCTGACAAATTTGAGAAGACTTTGGATTATAGGTGCATTTTCTCAGTCTCATGGGTCTGATATTTCTCAGCAGAGTTTGACTTTAAGCAGAGATATCAACTCATTTTTGATGTGTCTTTTACCCCATCAGGTGGCCTGCGCGGTACGATCAGTGGTGGGAATGCAAGTTTATTGCCGAGGGAATCATCGACCAAGGAGGAGGATTTCGGGACAGTCTGGCCGACATGTCAGAGGAGCTTTGTCCCAGTTCAGCCGAGTGTCCCATGCCGCTACCGTTTTTCACACGGACGTCAAACCAGGTCGACACTGCACATCTCTGCCTGCACACTGTCAGGATTGGACTGGATATTGATGTACTCACTTATTTTACTCTGATTTTTTTTTTCTGCCAGGGTGCTGTAGAGGCCAGAGACTACTATGTTCCTAATCCATCCTGTAAAGACTTTCAAAAGTACGAGTGGATCGGTCAGCTCATGGGAGCTGCTCTCAGAGGGAAAGACTTCTTGGTGAGTGACATATTCTTCATTAAAAAAACAAGCCTGATTAATGTTGTATATATTACATTAATGTGACACTTTTTAGAGACAATGAATGATTAACAGGAGTCAAACTTTCCCATTTATTAATTTATGGGTAACAATTCTCTTAAAGCTAGATGTAGATGTTCTCTCCTTCATCATTTAATACTCTGAGATGTTTCTTCTCGGGTGTGAAAGCAAGGCGGTGATCTATCTCTCTAATGTAATATTAAGTTTCACACATTTTTAAGTTCAAGTACATGGTCAGTTAAACCTACTTCTTCATCAAAATTGTCAAAAATGTTTCCTTTTAACGTTTTCCTCTGTTCTTGCAGGTCTTGGCTCTGCCTGGGCTGGTGTGGAAGCAGCTGACTGGAGAAGCCGTAAGCTGGAACAAAGACTTCCCTGCAGTCGACTCAGTCCTGGTGAGGACATTTAAATCACTTTCACGCTGCTCGACTGTCATGATGTGAAAATCTGAACCCTGGAGTTCAGGCGAAGGCTTTGAATTTTTATCTACATTAATTATTTTTATACATTTAATTAATTGCATCCCCTCAGTCTGTCAGTTATGAAAGTTGCAGATTTAAAATTCTTCCTTCTTCATGAATGTGAATCAATCGTGTGTCCAGGTAAACTTGCTAGAAGCAATGGAGAACATGGACAAGGAGACTTTTGAGTTCAGGTTTGGGGAGGAGCTGGTCTACACCACCCCGCTGACTGACGGACAGCTGGAGGAGCTCATCCCCGGCGGCAGTAATATAGCAGTTCGTTACGAGGACCGCAGCGAGTTCATCCGCCTGGTGCAGAAGGCTCGGCTAGAGGAGAGCAAGCAGCAGGTGGGACTTAACATTCCTGTAACTTGTGATGTGGTTAAAATGAATCGTGGTGCTTAAGTGTGCTCAGGACTCTGATTACCTGTTATGTGTGCTGCAGATTGCAGCCATGCAGGCGGGGCTGCTGAAGGTGGTCCCTCAGGCCGTGCTGGACCTGCTGACTTGGCAGGAAGTGGAAAAGAAAGTGTGCGGAGATCCAGAAATCACTGTGGAAGCTCTGAAACGACTCAGTGAGTGTCCAGCTAACAGTTACCTAATAGTGCACCTGGCCTTTAGGTTTAACGAACACAAGCTCTACCTTTCCCTTTAAGTTGATTTTCAACTCTTTTTTTCCATCTTTGTTTCTAGTTCTTATAACTGCTAAACTTTTTTTTCTTTAACCACAGGCATTGGTGATAAATTTTGAGAAAAGCATAAAAAGAAGAAATAGCAAGAAATGTAAAAAGAACTGGACTTAATTCCACTTAGCATTTAGAAGTGCACATACTAGATTTACGTGACTCATCTTAGACACTTGTCAATGTTCACCATAGGTCATACTGAGAATTAGCTCTTTTACACATTGTGTTTCATGCTAGTTCAGAGTCATGTTTCCAAGGTTAAAAAAGAGAGAGAGAGAGACTTATAATTCAATAAGCCAATATCATGATGATGTTTTTGATCTTCCCACCAGCACGCTTTGAGGATCTGGAACAAAGTGACGTTCGAGTGCAGTACTTATGGGAGGCGCTAACTAACTTCACCAATGGTCAGTTTACTGATTCTTGTCACACTTTTTTTTTTTTTTTTTCACAAAGAAGTAACTCTTATTTTACTTGAGGAACTGTGTAGAATGTTGATGCGTTTGTATCTGCGTAACTCAAGAGGGCTGAACTGGACTGTCTTCAATTCTGTTTTTAGAGGATCGCAGCAGGTTTCTGAGGTTTGTAACTGGTAGAAGCCGTCTTCCTGCTCCTATCTATGTCTTCCCTGATAAACAAGGGTGAGTACATCTCAGTTCATAGTTATTATTAAAAAGTGCTGTTTTTTTTTGTTGTTGTTGATAGAACAATAACTGATTAATTAACAAAATTTTCCCTGATACAGCTCTGAAACAACTGATGCACTTCCACAGTCCTCCACATGTTCCAGCACCCTTTATCTACCGAACTACCCCAGGTATGACAGTGATTGTTCTTAATGCGTGCTTTGTTCCTAGTTATGCACAAAAAAGTTTATATTTTCCTGCCTTTATCACAGTTATATAAAAGATTCATAAGTAGCCTAGATCTCACATTCCCGTCCTCTCTCTCTTCCTGTTTTTTGCTGCAGTGCAAAGGTTTGTGAGGAGAAGCTGCGTTATGCTGCCTACAACTGTGTGGCCATCGATACTGACATGAGTCCCTGGGAGGAATGAGCTCCCTGCTGCTTCACTGAAAGCTGCCTCCCCAAAATCACATTTAAATGGGGGAAATGGCACCAAAGTTTATGACCATATTGTCACAACTTCCAATAAAGTAAAGCTGTATATAATAAAGAACAATATGGTAACATGGAAGTGACTTGTGATTATTATTATTATTGTTTTGCATAAAAAAAAGAAAAAAGATGATCCCGGATTTTCATCAGCAAGGGCATCCGACTTAAAACCTGTGCCAAAACAATCATGCTGATCCCTAAGAAGAACCCCTAAGAAGAGCAGCTGAAAAGAAAAGAAAGTTTTCTGTTTACCAGGCAAAGCTTTTAATATAGGAGATCATTTAGAGCTCTGAATGACGCATTTATTAAAGTCACTTCAATTCTCACTATCCCACCTCTTTTTATTATTGTTGTCATCAGAGGAGGATGCTATCCTTTTTCAGGTCATCTTGGACAACATGGACCACCAATCACTCGACATACTGGTCAGAAAAAGGAGTGCTTTCACTACTTGGCTGACTCTTCCACAATACACCATAGAGCGCCACAGGATATGATTCCTGCCTGTGGCCATCAAACTGAACAACTCCTCACTCTGACTGTCAGATACAGTCAGTACATGGACCCAATTGTCTTCAGTGTACAATAATTACTCCTGTACAATATTCTTTGTAATATTTATATATTTGATAGATGGTTACGTGTATTCCATTGACATTTATATGCATATATGTATTTATAATACACATTTTTATATGTATTCTATTCATATATAGTCTATGTATGTGTATGTGTGTATGTATGCGCTCATTTTATGTAAGTAATTATGGTACCTAAGCAGCGACAGCTGTAACAAAAACAAATTTCCCTCTGGGATCAATAAAGTAATTCTTTTTACTACTATCATAATCAGTATTGAAGAACATGATCTCAAATATCTACTAGAAAAAAAAAACGTAAAAAAAACTAGTGATTTCCTCTCTAAATATTTGTCTTGTCTATATTTCTAAATATATTTTTTTTGTCACTTGTTTAAAAAGTTAGATAAAATTGAAAATAGGAGTAATATTGTACCATACACAATGAGGTAAATATACTGGCAATGTAATTGGGAAATATTTATAAATTATTTGATACCATTTATTGAAGAAGTTCAAATAAAAAAATAATTAAATACTTAAAGGACTTGGATAATATATGAAATCATTTAGGTTGTAGTACATCCAAAAAGTACAAATTTTGCTTTTTGATAAAGATGTAACCAATTGATATGTATTTAGTTATGATTTTATTATAAATTCTTTATGAGATACAAAAACAAATCTCAAAACAATGACACAACAGAGAATTATAAACAAGTTACTGTCTATCACCAGGGGTTTTACCTCTAAATAAAGCGATAAATGCATTAAGAAAAGAATTTAATTATTCATAAGAAAAGAATGTTGATACCATCAAGCATGTACAAGTTACAAAACAGTTTAAACTTAGAGCAAAGAGATACTGTTGTAACCAAATAATATTTTACTACTACATAGAGCAAAGTAAACATCGTCCACTGTGGCATCCGTTCTCGCGAGAGACAGTAGCTTCAAACCTCCCCATGAGCCTTTGCGGTTCCTCTTTCTAGCCGGCGCCTGAGAATGGGTGAGTGTTTTCCTGCTCGGGTCGGAGTCAGAATCTGTCTCCATCTGATGTTTTTACCAAGGAATACTTTTATAATGATCTGCCGTGTTGCAGCTAAACGTTATTCAAATAGATACGGCTCTAACTTTACTGTTTAAATTCACCCGATTATGTTTAAATGAAGTAATTTGCAGTGGATGGATGGCTGTAACGCTTCAAGATGGCTGCTCGCATTGGCCAGTAGCTGCTAACGCTGGCGTGTGATTGGGATCAGTTTACTTGGCTTTTTGTGAGTCTTTAGTAATTTTATATGTCGAAGCTTTAATAATGCAGGTTGTTTCGTGTTTTTTTTAGCAGCATTCGATAAGCCCTTGTTTAATCTATAGGTTGGTTGGTTAGACCGTGGTGTTAGCATTGGCTAACATGCAGGACGTGATCGTGACAAATTGCTACTCTTAAATTGTTGTAACTGTTTTAAAGTGGTGAAGTCTATTTTTTTTTTTAAAGCTGCCTCCAAGCCAGTGCCTAAATTAACCAAAAACTTGAAATTGTTTAGGTTATGGCTTTCAGGTTGGATGCTGTTCATAATCTGGACAAACGTGTCATGAAAATGAGGTTCTTGGCAATGTAACCATGTGTTTTTAGAGGATAAAAAAAAGTTCATAAATGCTTGAGTGATGTGATGATACCCTTTATGCGGAATCCAAATAAAAAATGCGGACAACCATAACCTTGGAGAACTGATCACTCGAGCTGAATTAATTTTTTTTTTTTTTAATATACAGAGACCATTTGCAGAGTGATTTTTCTTATTTAACTTCTTGTCACTACTCCTCTCCGTGCAGGTATCTCAAGGGACAACTGGCATAAACGCCGCAAGACCGGTGGTAAACGCAAGCCCTACCACAAGAAGAGGAAGTATGAGCTCGGGCGTCCTCCTGCAAACACAAAGGTGAGAGAAGGCTTGCTTGGACTGTGTTAAATCTGGTAACACGTGGGTGATGAAAAATTGACCTTAGGTAGGTCTTATTTTGAGCCGTTTTGGTTCAAAGTTTTGGGCTTACCAATGTTAGGGTTGTCATAGTTACACTGACACGTTGAAGTGCTGCAGATATTACTGCAGCTTAATTTTCTCAGAATTCATGGAATTATTTGTCTTTATAGATTGGACCTCGTCGTATCCACACGGTGAGGGTCCGTGGTGGGAACAAGAAGTACCGCGCTCTGAGGTTGGATGGTGGAAACTTCTCATGGGGCTCTGAGTGTAAGTTCCACTATTTGCAGCTGTTAGTCCTTCTGATGCTGCATTTATCTTTCGCTGATGATAACTTTGTCCAGTTCTGCTACTGAATGTTAGTGCTGAGATCTACGACTCTGAGAAAGACTGTACAGACTAAATTGGCTTTGTTTGAGCATTATCTTAATTTTTGTGTGTCCTGACAATGCTTAACTTTGGGTTCTCAGGCTGCACACGCAAGACCAGAATCATTGATGTGGTCTACAATGCCTCCAACAACGAGTTGGTCAGAACCAAGACCCTGGTCAAGAACTGCATTGTCCTCATCGACAGCCTTCCCTTCAGGCAGTGGTATGAGGCTCACTATGCCACTCCTCTGGGACGCAAGAAGGGAGCTAAGCTGGTACGTGAATGGGTTGCTTCACTCGTTCATCTGCAGAGATGCTGTTGTGTTCTCTTTACACCCAGTGAAGTATAAAATGCTCAAAATAAGCAAATTCATCTCACACCATATATGCAAGGGTGTAATCAGTTGCAATACTTAATACCAACCTGCATTTTCAATTATATTGTGTTCAGTTTATGTGTGACTTAGATTTGGATTTGTAGATTATTTAGTGGGTGTTTTGGGTAAACATTTCAACTAATGGGGGTTTAGAAGTTTAATCTTAGAATTTGTAATCTATGATGTTGTGAGACTTTGCTGCAACTACCAGAAAAAATCAGCTGTTAATTACACTGAAATAAAAGTGTTGTGCTGATCTGGTGCATGTCTTTCTATGATGATAATTTTGACCAGTTCTGCTACTGAATGGAAGTGGTGATATTTAATGTGCTGAGAAAGACTACTTACAGCCGTGTCTGCTGCTGTTGTAATTGCACAGATGCATCTCTGGGTTTTGGCACAATTTGGTTTTTAAATTCTTCCAGTAAACCTCGTTTCTTTTCCCATCTGCAGAGTCCTGAGGAGGAAGAGGTCCTGAACAAGAAGAGGTCAAAGAAGACCCAGAAGAAGTACGATGAGCGTAAAAAGACAGCTAAGATCAGCAGTCTCCTGGAGGAGCAGTTCCAGCAGGGTAAACTGCTCGGTAAGTCTAGCCATCAGCTCAAGTTCAGGAGACACATTTTATTCAGTTATACAGCCTGTAGTATTTCTACACAACAGCTAGTCAGGTGATACAACAACATAGACAGTACGGTACTAAGAGCTAATAATAAAGATGTGAGGGGAAACAAAGATTAGCAAACGATGGACCAAAGGAATAATGGCTCAAGACATTGTTTAAAGTTTGAGAATGTGCTTTTTTTCTTTATAGTTTTTGACAATTCTTCATGAAAATGTAAAATGTTTATGTGGCATCCAAGCAGTGGGCAGATCTAACTGATGTATTGACTACTTGGGATGCTTTATCTGATCATTTCCTCCTTTTCTTCAGCTTGCATCGCCTCCAGACCTGGCCAGTGTGGCCGGGCAGACGGCTACATCCTGGAGGGCAAGGAGCTCGAGTTCTACCTGAGGAAGATCAAGGCCAAGAAAGGCAAATAGATGTACAGCTGTTTGATACTTCAATAAAATCCAAATGCCCCACACCTGTTTCCTGGTGTTTTTTTTTTGTTTGTTTTTTTTCTCCTCCTAATCCACTATAAGTGACTGGGCTGCTTAGATTTTGTGTTTACATTTTCAGTACTTGTCAAAACAGTTGGTACACCAACTGCAATACCAATGAACCTACCAACTGTTAAGGTTCATTGGTGTTGCTGGGATCATGGAGGACCTGTACCAGTGTGTGCACTGCAGCGATTCAGAAGCCTCTGACAATATTCTTGTACAGTTTGTGAAGAGGATGGTCAGATTTCTTAGATTTTCATTTCATGAGGCATCCTTTGTATGGTCAATTAGAAGTTCCAGAACAATAGTCTTGTTTTTTTTTCCCACTGGTCTGTATGTTAGAAGACAGCAGGTGAACTTGCACTACCCAGTACTGATGCAAATATGTGCAGTATGGGTTTCGTGTTTCTCTTTCTACTAGGGTCTGTTGAGCACCACAATGTCCATCACTAATTTAGTCAATTTTGCATCCAGAAGACCCATGGGATCTTTGTTCCAGGCATCTGTAATAGCTAATTCAGGGTTCCATTGTCTGCAGTTAGTATTTGCCGCCACAAGAGATTGCTGAGGTACAGAGTTATGGCTCCTCAACAATCAGATATACTGAAGATTAGTGGTTCATACCCCTGTTGGCAAGATAGAAACCTTTCAGTGAGATGAGTGAAGCAACATCAGCTCACATGTAAGCTGTATTAATGAGATATTAATAAAGGTTCATGTCATGTTGCCAGTAGGAAATACAGGCTACTTGAATTATTTTCTTGGACAGCAGTAGTGAACATCAGTCTGTTTGTAAAATGTATTTACATATAAAAAATTTAATCTGATCATAGTTGGATTAATTAAAAATGGCAATGCACACTTTTCATTTCCAGTTGGATTAATTATAATCCAACTGGAAATGAAAAGTGCAAAAATTGATGAAAGGCTGTCCCCTACACGCAGAAAACAGGAGTTACTTGGTGAAAAAGGATTCAGTTTTTCAGGCTGGACAGTAAACTGAAACAAATGCTTTGACTTGAGTCTTTAGAGGCTGATTGCCTATATTCAATTGTTGCCATGGATACCTAACAAGGAAGGGGATTTAAGTTCTAGGGTTTACACAGAATGGCCTGAAAAAAGAGAAAATATCCAGTCAGCGGCAGTTGTGAGGACAAAAATGCCTTGTTGATGTGAGAGGTCAGAGGAGAATGGGCAGACTGGTTGGAGGTGATAGGAAGGCAACAGTAACTCAAATAACCACTCGTTACAACCAAGGAATGAAGAATACCATCTCTGAAAGCACACCACGTGGAACCTCGAAGAAGATGGGCTACAGCAGCAGAAGACCAGACTGGGTGCCACTCCTGTCAGCTAAGAACAGGAAACTGGGACTATAATTTTCTTGGTACACTTTGGGCCCCTTAGTACCAACTGAGCATGGTTTAAATGCTGCAGCCTACCTGAGTATTGTTGCTGACCATGTCCATCCCTTTATGACCACAGTGGACCATCATCTGATGGCTACTTCCAGCAGGATAATGAGCCATCTCACAACATCATCTCAAACTGGTTTCTTGAACATGACAATGAGTTCACTGGCCTCCAACGGCCTCCACAGTCACCAGATCTGAATCCAATAGAGCACCTTCTTGATGTGGTGGAACGGGAGATTCACATCATAGATGTGTATCCGACAGATCTACAGCAACTGTGTGATGCTATTATGCTAATATGGACCAAAATCTCTGATTAATGTTTCCAAGACTGTTGAAAGTATGCCACGAAGAATTAAGGCAGCTCTGAAGGAAAGAGGGGGACCTAATAAAGTGGCTGGTGAGTGTGTATTAAGGTGTTGCTGTTGTTGGATTAATTAGTGTGTTCATGTACTGTACAACAGCTTGTTCTTCAAAATATTGTACAATTAATTGAAAACACACGTTCACATATCTTTCTACACTACTGGCAGTTTTCTGAAGACAAATCAATATATTTATGTAAATCTGTGGGCAATAAATGTTTAACAGCAGTTTCATTTTTTCTCTTGGATAAAAGAAGAGGAAGAGAAACAAATAGTCTTCCTGATAATTCTCATATTCTCAGTGTTAAATGGATTGAATTAAACAGCCAAACAGCGGCTCACAGTGAGGAGCATCAAATTCAGCTGCGAGGGGTGATTTCATGTTTAATTTCTGCATGTGATCACATCTTCAACCACTCAGTGCATGTCATGCCATCTTAGCGTTTTGTAAAAGCCAAATCTGCACTTTAAACTTTTGTTTTCATAATCTTTGTTTTAGCAAAGAGAAAATTTCAAATCACTTTTTGAATGAAACACAACAGTGTGTGTTGGAAATGTGATGCGGGCGTGAATGATGTGTGTGCCTGCCGAACGTAAAGCTTCTTATTGTTTTGGTTCCTTTTGTTGGTTTTGTATGAATATTGTTCCAACAATGGTCTGTACTCACTTTTTTGTACTTTTCTGATGGAGCAAATTTATTTTCATGGGACTTCTCTTCAGGTTTGTTGAACTTTCAATGTAGCATGCCCTTTTGTTTTGAAATTGTTTTTATTTTACTTTTTTCTTTTATATTAATTAATTTCATTAATTTAATGCCTTGTAAAGCACTTTTAGTCGCTTTCTTGTATGAAATCTGATATACAAATAAACTTCCCTCGCCTTTTGTAAGTCTTTGTGAACTTTTCTGTAATTTCCTGTACAGCATGCATGAAGTATTCCTGTAACGTCGCCTTAAATGGTGTGAATACTGTATATACTGTACTGTATTTATCAGTAAAGAGCTCACACATAAAAATGAACTTTTTTTTTTGTTAATGCATTGCATTCACTTAAATGTAAATTTCAAAAAAATAATAATTGCATGACTTGAGACTTGCTCTCTATTTCCAGTCCTTTCAGTCTAAAGCTGTTATAGTCCCTAATTTTTGTTTTGAGAAACTGATCAGTCTCATCTTCTGTCACGCTTCTCGTTTTAGGTGGTGAATTAAATTCCTGACTTTGTACCGCTCCTTGATTTATATGCTGAATATTTTAGTGTCAGTGGGGGTGCAGTCGGTCCTGGTGCTGAATGGATTTTATCAAGTGTGGAGGCTGAAGCACCACAGTCATTCAGGTCTGTGTCTACTTCCAGTCACAATATAAACATCTTATTTATCAAACAATGTGATGATTGCTTCTTTCTCACCATTCTCACTCTTCCTCCTCCTTCTTCTCTCTAAACTTATCTCTTTGTTTTTTACATTCTTTCTCAATTTTCTGAACCAATCTAAGACAGCTGCGCAGATCTTAATTTTCCTGAAAACCAGGGGTGTTTCTAGAACTTAAGGACAACCTGGGCTTAGCCCACCTGGACTGGATGCAATTTTAAAGATGAGCCAAGGATTTTTTTTTAATCTGTACACAATACATGAAAGCTTTTATTATTGTCAACAACAGACTACACTGGACTGCCCAGGGAATTTTTAGGAAAGTAGATTAATTTCCTGGATTCTAGTGCATTTTAGGAGGTTGATAGATTATGATTTTAAGTTTCTATAACTGACTCTGCTCAAAGTAATTATTGATTTCAGTGTATATTTTGGATTTTTGGTTTGAAATGTGTTGAGCCTTAAATGAGGCTCTATAAAATCACATTTCATTGATAATTCAATTTCAATTCAATTCAATTCAATTTATTTATATAGCGCCTATTTACGACAAGTCATCTCTAGGCGCTTGA
>JBAMYA010000009.1:1624825-1644111 GCA_037176975.1 Arrhamphus sclerolepis
TAAAAATAATAATAATAATAATAATAATAATAATAATAATAATAATAAAAATAATAATAATAATAATAATAATTTCCTTCATGTATTTGATGTTTTGTGTGTCTGTGCAAACATTTTGCATCTCTGGTCATTGTCATGGATATTTTTTGTCATTGTGTGTTTTTGTGTCTCAGTAGTCTTCTTTTCCCTCTCTGTTTTCATTCTTTGTCTGTCTTCTTTTTTAAAATTGTTTTCCACCCTTTTGTGATATTGTACGTTGTTTGTAGGTTATTGTGTCTATTGCAGTTTGTTTATGTCTTTCTGGTACTTTTGAATGTCATATTGCAACTTCTGTTGGTGATCATACATTCGCTAATCCTAAGGATATGTATTTGTAGTTAAGTTTATAGTCTGCATCCCTTTGATCTAAAAGTCTTTTTATTTTGCATTATTATCAAATGTTGTTACCTTGTTTTGTAACATGAACTGAAACCTGGTTTGTTTTCCATTGCGTTCACAGAGTTACAGCACCGATAAATAAAAATCAGCTATAAACAGTAGAGGTGAAGTTAGATAACGCTAAACTGGGGCAAAAGTCACGGTGCCGATGCCTCGGAAAGTCACGTGACCAATCCTGCTGTTGTGATTGGCTGAACGGGTGGCAACGTAGATGTACCGTACAGAGGTCGAGGCCAGTAGTGTTTCCAGTTTGTGCTGAAGAGTTTGTCGCTGATATAAGAATGCTGGTCGGAAAGGTACGTCTATTTAGATTGACCATAACTCAACACTACGTTTTTATAATTTGATAATTCTAAATGTTGATGCGTTTCCCTCATATACTGAGACATATTCTTCCAACAAAAGATATTTGGACGTTACGTCACAGGCTAACATTGGCTAGCCAAATACTGCAATGGTTGACACACTTTTGAATTCCTTTTTTTCCTCCACTGAGTTTATCTTTCGGAGACAGCAACTGTCATCTTGCTTTTCGAGGCTCTTGTGTATTAAAACTGGGTTATGTAAGATTGAGAGGGCCTGTTGTCCGCCGTTCCCCTTAATAGTTAGTTAGCTCTCTGAAAATCTGGTGTCTGAAGGTGGAAATGTTTGCTGTCACTAAAGTTTCAGCTTCTAGTGGGTTTTGAGCCCTTTTGGGGTAATACTAGGAGCTATATTTATGTATTTATTCATAATCTATTGTTTTAATGTTTGACCTTAACAACTACCACAACAACAAAAACATTTTTGCCAGATGCCCTTATATCGGAAGGTTTATTATGGTTTGATCAATTGAAATTCTAATTAATGGGCATCTTGACATATGCTATGACACTGGCTGTCAGTTATTTCATAAGGATGACAAACAAAAGGTGAAAGATGATACTCTGCAGTTCAGGGAGCAAATTCAGAATTATTTTGATCATACATGGAGATTTATTTAGATTATCTTCTTCTTAAAACGGATGAAAGGTGCACGGACAATATAGCCAAAATTTATATCACGATATTTGTCTTAATTTTGGTTGATACAATATAGTTCTGATACCGATATGAATAACATGAAAACCACTGAGAAACTTCTAAAAAATATCAAGAAATATAACTGTAATTGTACCCAAAAACAAATTCTATTCAACCTCATCCTATTAAACTGTATAATGTTTGTGTTCACATTTTATTTAAATTTTTAATGAAGAAACATTACATTATCATCAAACAATTATGTATATGAAAATATTGAAAATGTGTTTAAAAGTAATATTGTCATTATTTAAACATTTTATATCCTGATATATATTGTAATTGAATTATTGTCCAGCCTTATGGTATATATGTATGTATGTATGTGACTATGAAATAAATAACCTGTCATAATGACATCTTTACCAGAGGTGGTCGATTTTTACCCCTTTGTTGTAATGCAAGCGTCTGCATTGTACCTTGTGGCAGGTTTCAGAGGATCTGGCTCCAGACTGTGGAATGAGTGGAGCAGTACTCTAGACTGGAAACATGAGACCTCACTGTCCAGCAGTTAGGGTAACATAACAGGGAAAAGTGCGCCATATAGTGGAGGTTACATGTTTCCAGTCTGGGGTGGAGCTCTATCGCTGCACACTGTGCAGCAAGACCCTTCTTGCCCAGCTGATTGTGAGCCTCTTCTGTGTTGCTTTGAAGAGTTTGACTAATGTAGTTCTCTTATGCAAAAAGACAAAGAAAATTATGAGACCCAAGTCAAAACTTATTTGTCCAGTTCTGTTTTGGTGGTACATCTGTTTCTTTGGGTTTTGGATACTGCAGCTCAAGTGTAAGTATCGGGTGAGAAGGTGACTTGATGCTGTTTTCCTTTCCATGCAGGTCTTCAGAGCCAGTCTTCAGTCTGGGATTCGCCTGCAGAGCTCCAGTGCAGCTGCTGCCAGAGCCACAGCTGGTAGCCATGCAGGATCCCTTGGCTTCTCCTTTGGTGAGTTGAATGTAGAAAATGGCTTTATAGGTAATGTTGCTCTGTGATAAAGTACTGCCATTTACAGTTTTGGAATCTCCTCTTAGCTTAGTTTAAGGCTAGTTTAAGGCAACATGAGTGTGCTTCTCTTTTGAAACGTTTACAGTCATGCCTGGTATCTAGTCTACTCCAGCAGTTTGTAAATGTTGTAATGTAATGTAGGTGGTTGAAACCAAAACCTTTTTAGGAACAATTATGTAGTTCCAACAATTTACTTCATGATTTTCTCTTCTGGGTCACACTGTATCCTGTATCCACTTAACAACAGTATGCTGTTGACTTTGTTTTTCTCAGTATTAGCTGTTATGTAGCTGAAGTCTGGATTTAAGTTTTATGTGTGTATATATATATTTTTTTTAATGCTTTGACCTGCAGAGCTGACAGATCAGCAGAAGGAGTTCCAGCAGCTGGCAAGGCGATTTGCACGCGAAGAGATGATGCCTGTTGCACCTGCTTACGACAAGAGTGGTGAAGTGAGTATAGAAAAGATGAGACTCAAGTCTTTATGTCTGAATGTGCCTTGACTGATATCAACATTGAAACTGTAAATGTTGTTTAGGTACCATTTATCTAACATACACTAGTCTACACTGTTGGCTTCTGGTAGGAGAGGGTTGCAGCCAGGCAGTGAGTTTGTACCAGGGTTTAAGTAACTTAAAATATCATTCACAGTATCCATTCCCCATCATCAAGAAGGCATGGGAGCTTGGTCTGGTGAACGGTCACATTCCACAAGAGTATGGTATGTTTTCTTTCTTGTTAATCTTTTAAACTGCAATAGCAAAATCTTATTCTTCTCATGAACAGTCAGTCTGGGTTCTCCCCAGCTTTTAAGAGTATGGTCTTACTGCCAGTACCCCCCCAAGAAAATAATATTTTAAATAGCTATTTGAAAAACTATATATATAGTTTCAAACAAATTGTCTTACAAATGCTCAAAAAAAAATGTGCAAAAGCTCAAAAACACCACTTTGCACTTTAGATGAACTGAGAATGCTCCTCCTGTTAGTTAGGATTTGTCGAGTGTTAGGAAGAAAAAAAAGCTCTGATGGCACACAAGTAGTGTTGCCAATTGGGCTTCTTTTGAAGACGCTGGGCTTGGGCACATCATGTTTGGGCCAGAAACTCTCAGTGAGATCTGGCAACCCTGCACAGAAGTGGCCACAATACAGAGCCAGCTGTTCACTAAGGTAGAAAACTTCTTATAGGGCTCTGGCCCTCGACCAGCATGTGCATAAAATCACCCCCCATAACGAACTCAAATATATTTCTGTACTTAGTTACTATAATATCCCACTTATTATTCACTTAAATTAATGACTGGAGTGAAGCTCAGAAACCATATCACAGATCACAGGCACATTGTTAAAATTTTACCCTAATTAGGAATGGTCACAGTAACTACATACTCCTACACTGGGGTCACTTGACACACACACTTGACATGTACTGTGGTTATGACCCCCAACAAAGAAAAAAAAAAAGTAGAGAGAAATGTAAAGGACTGGCAACATTGGCTTCAAGCTACAACACAAGCTGTCTGGCACCCCAGAAGGCCTAAACAGGAGGACCTCTTTAATGTCATGTGTGTTAAAAGAATTCTCACATGTGGATGAGCATAACGTAATTTACATCTTTTGTTTCTTTAAGGTGAATGGGCTCTTGTTCAATGTGCCATGTTTGTGTCCTTTTTTTGTACTCAGGTGGAATGGGCTTGTCAATTTTTGACAGTTGCCTCATCACAGAGGAGTTGGCTTATGCCTGCACGGGAATGCAGACTGCCATGGAGGCAAACTCGCTCGGAGTAAGTTTCTTGTTTAGGATTTCCATTGATTGAGTTTTGATTATCTAAATCCTCATATAACAAAAACAAATTCTTCACAAAATCTTCATTTAATGAACAGGATTTCATGAAAAAAGAAATTCAACAAAACCAAGCCAGTTGAGGAGAGATTCCTCTTCTAGGAAGCATTAACACGACATTATTTAATATAAACTATTCTGAATAAAAATTACAAAAGTTATGGTGTGTAAACACATGAATTCTAGTTTATCCTTTTATCTAATCATTAAAAAAAGACTTATTTAAGTAAAAGTAGAAGTATAGGAAGAGTTTGATTTGACACATGACCAGTGTAAACAGATGCTTAGTAAGTAAAGACTCAAATCTATGAAATCATTTCATATTAGGGAGTTTTATTGATTAAACTCACATAACACAACCTAATTCTCATTTACAGTTACAAATATGGTCCAACAGTAATTTTTCTGATTTATTACTATTGATCATTGTAATCATTGTTTTAGTCACATAGCAGTCCCAGACTTTTTGGTTTTCTATAATCTTCAGTCATTTTTTTCTGAATAGTTTTAAGTTTAAAATTATTTTAGAGCGATTATTATTAATAATGATAAATGTTGCTACTGGTTTAGACAGATTAATGTTCTTGTCAGTACTGGATTCATATGATCTATCAGAAATAACAGATTTCTGTGACTTTTTAGAAATATTCAGGTGTTTTGTTTGATTCCAATTAGTTAGATATAACTTTCCCCCCCCCCCTTTTTCTTTCATTTTAATTTTCTTGTTGTGTCTTAAAACAGCTGCTCTCTTCTAGCTACTGAGAAAAACAAAAAGATCTCCATTTTTAAAATGAATGTAAATCTGGAATTCAGTTGCAATGATGGCCTGAAGTTTTCCATTTCACCTCTTGTCTGCCATGATGGCAATCAGTGGAGACATGATGGTTTCTACACTGCTAAGCCGTTATTGTAGCTCAGAATTAACCTGTCACTCTTTCTGTCACATAGCAAATGCCTGTTATTATTGCTGGCAATGATGCACAGAAGAGCAAGTATCTTGGAAGGATGACAGAGGAGCCTCTCATGTGTGTAAGTTAAATATTTTTACTCAAAGGCTGCACTTTAATGTACTTAAATTTGCTGCAGCATATTTGTAGTTCTCTGTTTCAGAGTAGAATATTATAAGTAACACTTACTGAACTGTCATGGTTAATGGTTACTTAAGTTAATGTGTGTGTGTGTGTGGAGGGGGGGTGAGGGGGAAATAAATCAACTCTTTAATTTTATGAAAAATGTCGCTTCTGATCAGAGGTGTTTGGGAGATGCAGTTTTTTTTTGTTTTTTTTTTAAATTCAAGTGTCTGAGTGAAATGACCCAGAAGTATCCAACTGGGATCTATGTAAGAAGTGTTATCTATGTCAATAGCTGCAGTGGAATGAAGTAACACAAAAATAAAAAGTGATAGATCGAACTTGTCTCAGAGTGGATTGTGTTGACATTTTTCTTTTTTTTTTTTTTTTCTTCTTTCCTGTCTCTTGTTTTTGGCAGGCGTACTGTGTCACTGAGCCTGGGGCAGGTTCTGATGTAGCTGGCCTCAAGACCCGTGCTGTGAAGATGGGTGATGAATATGTTGTTAATGGACAAAAGATGTGGATCACCAATGGAGGCAAAGCTAACTGGTGTGTAATTGCTGCTGCTGTTGTATCCCTGCTCCAGTGAAGGTGGTTATATCCTTCACAAAAACAATGATTATAGGAGCAAATGTATGTTTTTAATATTATTTGTTCTGTAGAAAGCTTCTAAACCATTTTTTTTTTTTTGCTTCTAGGTACTTCCTTCTCGCACGCACCAACCCAGATCCCAAATGTCCAACGAGCAAGGCTTTTACTGGCTTCATTGTAGATGCAGACACTCCAGGAATTCAAGTGGGAAGGAAGGTAAGATGTATTTCTTTTCTTTTAAATCTAACACTTGTTCAGTTAGGAAACAAGACTCGATTTGGGTGGGTGGAGTGGGTGTGGGGCTTTTAGGTTATGAGACAACATTTTCTCAGTTTAATGAGACAAAGATTATGGAAGCGGGTAAAATATTCTCGCGATCTGTTCAGTAAAGACGTATTATTATGGTGTTGACTTTAACCGGTGATGTAAAAGATGAGTATGTACAGCCATGTTTAAAATAATAGCAATGTGTTTTAAAAAAAAATCCAAATCCAAAATCATGTCCTGATCCTTATTTTAGCTTTTATTTCAAAAACATGTAAATGCATTTGGAACACTGCTCATTTTATTCTAAATCAAAACATGAGGAACACATTTTCAAATTTGTTGCTGTTTATTTTACTAAAGGCTAATCATTTCTTCAGAGCACAAGTTTCTTGTCTTTGTATTAATAGAAAATGAAGAAAAATGAATTAATAAAACAAACATTTTCCATGTTCAATAAAAACAGCAGTGTGTGTATTTACTGTATAAATAGAGAAATGCTTGAAGATTAGCTCCCCTGTCAATCACTGAATTATTATTCCAGTCCAGGTCCATTGGACTACACTTTTCTTCTGCATTTCATGTTTTTTCTTCAGAAAAAGTATTTTTGATGTTTTTTTTTACACTAAAGTCAAGAAACATCCCCATATCATGATGCTTTCTCCACCATGCTTCTCTGTCTTCAGTGTAATGTGGCTTGAATTCAGTGTTTGGGAATCGCCTGACAAACTTTTAATGTCAGATAAGTTTTGACAAATTTTGAAAAATGTTTTTTTGTGTGTTTTGATTGGAATCGATGTCAGTGTTCCCAATGCATTTGTGTGTTTGGAAATAAAAGTTATTCTATGGATGGCTTAATGGCACTTTTCCGTGAATGGTATCAATGAGGGGAAAAATTTTATCATGGAACGCTTGTCAGACACTGGAAAACATCTTTACTATGTGGTAACACTTCCTTTTATTTGATCTGTGCCTGCAGGAGATGAACATGGGCCAGCGGTGCTCTGACACCAGAGGCATCACCTTTGAGGATGTGAGGATACCAAAGGAGAACGTCCTGATCACTGAGGGAGCTGGCTTCAAAATCGCCATGGGTGCCTTTGACAACACCAGACCACCAGTAAGTGCCCTAGCAAAGACTCTGAAGTTACCTTCATATATAAGCAAGGTAGTGTTTGTGACGGTAATTATAATGCCTTCTGCTAAAGATATTGAAATCAATAGTAAATGCTCCTGTTTACACCTCATAATAAGTGTCTTTGTAGGCCTGATCACTAGTAAACTTTAGTGAACAGTGTGTGGAGGGCTTTAGGTATTTTTCAGTAAAGTCGGTATGTCTTCCATTCACATAACCAGTTAGTGATCCCAAAATTTCAACCACTCATGTCAGAGGAATAGTTTTACAATATAATTTTCAATTATTCAGCTAATGTGTGTGTGTGTGTGTGATGTAATGCAGGTAGCAGCAGGAGCAACAGGCCTGGCACAGAGGGCTCTTGATGAAGCCACCAGCTACGCCCTGGAGAGGAAAACCTTTGGTAAACTTATTGCCGAGGTTTGTTGGAACCAACTTTATACACCTTAAGCAGTCTTTTATAAACACATATATGTAATTATTTCTTGTAATTGTTGCTTTAAAAAAAAAAAGCACCAGGCTGTGTCATTCCTCCTGGCTGAGATGGCAATGAAGGTGGAGCTAGCCAGGATGGCGTACCAGCGTTCTGCTTGGGAAGTGGATCAAGGCCGCAGAAACACCTACTACGCCTCCATCGCCAAGGCGTTTGCTGGAGACATCGCCAACCAGGTGGCCACTGATGCTGTTCAGGTCTTTGGAGGCAATGGCTTCAACAGCGAGTACCCAGTGGAGAAGCTGATGAGAGATGCAAAGATCTACCAGGTGGGGCAGCCGTGTGAACCTTATCAGTACCAGTATAATAACTCTGGGTCAAACTTCTGTCTTAATCTTTTTTATTTTATTTTGCAGATTTACGAAGGCACAGCTCAAATCCAAAGGCTCATTATTGCTAGAGAACACGTGGGAAAATTCAAGAAATAAACCCTGTAGCCTGATATGTCCGAATTTACATGAAATTGTTGTAGCTTGTTTTGTACATAATTTGTTTCGGTTAAACCAGATCTCCCACTTGAACTCAGGATGCCGTTCAAACTGTTATTTGCCTTAAACTAGAATCAGACTCATCCAGACCTTAAAAAGGGAGACTGTTGTCTCTGATCATAATAAATAATGTTATCTTTAAGGTGCAGGGTATCACAGTGGCCATATCTGGGTTAGCACATGCCTGCAGACCAATAAACATCTTGTGAAATAAGAAATCTTCAAGACTTTTATGTGGTTTACCAGTATGGACCAGAGAAGAATCATAGCACGAGAAATGCAGCTTTTAAAAATTTCTTTTGAGCATTAATCACCCTTGGTAACATAAACAACAAATGCTGATGATGAGAATTTTTGGCATAGGAATTTGATAAAAGTCTGCACACCAACTGTTTTCTTCGAGTATCATTTGTGTGCAGTTTGGCAAAAAGTTGAGATCGACTTGCACATCACCTTTCAAATTGTTGCCAATTTTTTGTTCACATTCAATGTTCTGATTTGCTGTCAAATGCAAAAATATTCATGCCTTATTCTGCCTTCAACATCTCAGTCTTTGCCTGTTTGAGAGATTTTATATGTGGTAAAAACTGTTCAGATGTGAAACTCAGTTTGTCACCATAATATGTAGGAATATAACTGTACATAACTACTTGATATCTGACAATTATTTCAGCTTCATACTGATTCTCTGCAGAGTTACTTTTAAGAGGTAGTATTGTACTGTATGTAGACTGTTGCTTTGAGAACACATCATTTTTGAGTCTGTATGCCATTCATTTATTAAATTACTCCAAACTGCCTAGGTCTGCCATGGCGTTTTTTCATCATTTCTTCATGTAATGAAAATCAATAAGCTTTTTTCTTTTCAGTCTTTTCTTTTTGAGCTAGCCATAAAAACGGCTGTCTTACAAACTGAAAAACCTTTCATATGCCATTACTGAGACAAAAGTCAAATTTGTTGAAGGATCAAAAATGTACAGTTTCTAATTCTGGATTCCCCCCCCCCCCACCCCCCACCCCACCCCACCCCACCCCACCACCACCACCAAGTTCAGATTCAGTATTTCAATCAAACCAACTGCAGCCATGCTGTACCACCCAGTAAAGATCATGAAAAATATTACTTGGTTAAACATGTTTATGTTCTAGGCGGTGCGGTCAATGTTTTCCATTCTGTTTATTTTTAAACTTTTTTTTTTTTTGGGCTCGTGCCCTTTTATTGACAGTAGGCAGACAGAGAAATAGGGAAGACAGCAAAGGTCACAGGTTGGGAGTTGAACCTGCAGCTGCTGCAGGAGGACTATAGCTACTGTACATGGACCACTGTGCCACCTTTCTGCCCCATTCTGTTTATCTGCTTCTACAGCATTCTTGCCATCACCAGCTTCAGATTAGTGCTCAGAAGCATCTAGTTCAGCTTATTTGAGGGACTGGCTGTAATGCTGCTACCCCAACAGATGACTCTAAATTCCTTAGACAACTTTTGAAGCAAACACTGAAGGACCTAAGGTTCCCCAACAAGTGCATTTGACATGACATGCAAATAGCTAAAACATAATGTACAACATAACTTTAAAATAAATTTTCAATAGAAGAGTAGAATAACTTTTCAACAGTAGAAGAACTCCATCTTACATCAGATACTGAACAATCTAAGCTTCCTTTGGACATAGATTTTGTCATTGTTCTTCCTTGTGCACATTGCACAGACTTATGAATAAAGCTCTATATAGCTCGGCTCTATATAAATCCAGCATATTATTATTATCATTACTAATATTAAAATACAGAGAGCACGAATTAAAAAAAAACCCTAAACAATGGGTAAAGTGAATGTTTCCTCTTTGGTCTTCAATTACAGTAATGTGCTGTGCTGCGATGACCTCTGCAGAACAGAAGGTGGCGGTAAAGCAGCTAAAATTAACTGCTCTAATTGTTGAATAGAAGAAGAGCAGGAGGGAAACGCTTCATCAGGAGAGACATGTCACAATGGTAATCACTGACTTTTTTCACTGTTTCTGAAGATAGCATTGCAATATAAGCGGATCTAAATGTCCACTTACTTACATTGAGTCCGAATGTGGCCTCAAATTAAGCATAAATCTGTGAAATCAGTTAGAAAAGAGGCCAAGCTGCAGCTAGCGTTAGCACTTTGCATCTTGTCAACAAGACGTTTATCTTGTTCAAACTTGCCCGTTTAGCTTTAATTATGGCAGTTAATGGAGCGACCGAATGGGGAGAAAGTGGGTAACAGGTGTACTGTGGAATGTGGTGATAAGTCTCCGTTTGTTGTTGTGTGTTTTACGCCAGGGTACCCAAATAAAAGATGTCATCATCAAGCCGGACGCAGCCAGCACGCTGCAGCTGGACAAACACGCGGATTACATCGCTGCCTACGGCTCCAAGAAGGACGACTATGTGAGTCCACTTTCAAGGTTCTATAAGCTCCTAAAAAAAAAAAAAGGCCTGTCTTAAATCCCACCTCAGATGTTAAGGTTTTGATATCCATGTGTAGAGTAAACAGTCTGGTCTGATGCCTATCAGCCAACTGGGACTGAGTTTAAAGTGATCGAAAGCGCTATAAGATAGATTTTGTTTCAATCTCAAGGTTCGTATATTAAAAAAAGGGAAAAAAGACAAACAAACCAAACATTTGTTTAAAAGACAACTGTACTAGTGCCTCCAGAGCTCAGACTGATAGTGTATAGCAATAAACTTAATGGTTTAGTGCTTTACACTACGCAGGCTTACGTCATTATGAGCACACATCATTTATTTCTTTCCCTTGAAATATTAATTTAATTGGAATATGTATATATATGTATGTATGTATATGTGTGTGTGTATATATATATACATATATATATATATTTAAATTCCAGCCATTATTTAACTGCTGATCTCCTGTGTTTTCAGGAGTACACCCTGTCGGAGTACCTGAGGATGAGTGGGATCTACTGGGGGCTGACGGTGATGGACCTGATGGACCAGCTGCACAGAATGAACCGGGAGGAGATCATAGACTTCATCAAAGCCTGTCAACACGAGTGTGGAGGCATCAGCGCCAGCATTGGTCACGATCCTCATCTGCTCTACACTCTCAGTGCTGTCCAGGTGATTCTTTTACTTTGTTTCTATGTGTTTTTCCACAATTAATTGATAAAAAGCTACATTTTAATCTTTTGATCAGATTTGTTATTTGAGGTCTTTTTTTGTTGTTTTATTTCCTTCTGGAAAGTTTTTCATTGAGGAAATAAGAGGGTTTTATTTACCTTTTAGAAATTAAACACCCCAAATTTGAAGCTGCCTACTTGTTTCTGACTTTGTTCCTCAGATCTTGTGCTTGTATGACAGCATGGATGCGATTGACGTGGACAAAGTGGTGGAATACGTCAAAGGGCTTCAGCAGGAGGACGGATCTTTTGCAGGGGACAAATGGGGTAGGCAAACTTTATTCCAATCCATTCAAATGTGGAGGAAATTAACTTTTTTTTTTTTTTTTAGTTTATCTGAAGTTTTGTGGTTAAAATATCTGTTTTTGTAAATAAAGAGTAAGCAAAAAAAAAATCAAGACATCTGAGAGCTGAGCTCTTTATTTCTTTTACTGTTGAATCATGCAAAATAAAAACATTGCTTTATTCTTCTTTAATGCGGTGGAAAAAGTTAACTATGCTTTTACGTTGCTCAGTTAATCTTTAATATTGAAGTTATATAGTCAGTCACACACTCAGTCACGGCACTGATGTTGTTTCCATGTGGTTCATAGAGTACATCCCAGTCTGTAGCCTCAAAACATCCCCACAAAGTTGAGCTTCCTGTGACCACCTCCCCGCAGTCTTTTTGGTCACATGTTGCCTCTGAATGATGGGTTTATAGGATGGGGAGAGAAAAAACAGATTATGATCTGCCTTGCTGAGAGCAGGCCGTGCAGATCAGCTGTATGCATCTCTGATGTTTGCATAACACAAATAAAAATTTTTACTCCTTCTGGTGGAGCAGTTAAGAAGCTGTTGAAATGTTAGAAATGTGTCAGAGAGAGATGCGATTGACATCACCAGTCAGCTAGGGACATACTGGGTGTCTGTAGCTTAGCAACGGCAGAGCTGATGATGTGACCCGCTGCGTCGGCTCCAACTGATGGTGGGATGTGAACTGCCGTAATAACACAAGTGAACTCTCTTTGTAAATAATGACGGAAACTCGGAGCTAAACAACTCTTTTGTTGCTATCGTTACTCATAATAGGTGGTAAAATGAAAAAAGTAACCAAGGAAATCCCTCAAACGTCGCAGCATCCAAACCATGATGGAAAAATAATTCCAGACAATGTTATCGATGAAAAAAGACTCAAAAATATGAACAAATAAATGACAGAGCTGCAGCAGCAAGCCGACACCATGTCCAGTACTTTTCTAGAACAAGGCGTTTGGTGCCCAAACCTACCTGTTTCTGTAAAACCAGTCATGTCTGAACCATTTCTCTTTGGAGACTGAAGTATTTGAAGCTTCCTCAAAGCATTTTATTTTATTGATGCTTCTTATTTTCTCATTTTAACAATATTATTGCTCTGTAAATGTCTATTGATCAACTGTGACTGTGTGGTTGCTGCTGTTGTAACATAGTTTCAAGGCAGTTTTTGTGGGAGAAAAAAAACCTCATTATAGCAATGAAATAAAAATGGTATCAATTTAATATTGTTGTCTCATATAATTTTCTCTTAAAATGAAATAATGAAGGTTTGAGCTGTCATTTATTTTACTAATTTAGTTTTAAGTGGTCTATCAAAGTATTATGATGTTCATCTTGTTTTTCTTTGCAGGAGAAATTGATACACGTTTTTCTTTCTGCGCTGTTGCTACACTGGCATTACTGGTATGTATGACTTTATTTTCCCACAACTTTTTATTTTATTTACTTTAAATTACAAATCGCATTAAATTCTGATGTTTATGGCTCACAGTAATACGGTCTAATGCAACAGTGTTGAATAAAATCCCCTTTCATTGAGCTTGTAGTTGAACCTCAGGTCTCGTTGAAGCCGTTTTCCAGAGTTCTTTGATAGACTAAAATTATTTTTGCAACATATTTATATCTTAAAAAGCAGGACAAATGGGAAGAAAAACCCTTTCATTCATCCGTAGTACAGAACACAGCACCACAAACGCCATGAGCTGAATCAGCTTCTCTGAAACAAAAAAAGTCCTCTTTGTGTTCTTCTGTCTCAGGACTTTTATGCACCAAACTGTTACAAAGAGCCAGAGAAGAAAGGACCTTGAACACATCACAAAGACCACTTTTCCAGCTTGAACGTATAATTAATGTCTCAACAAATGGAGTTTACGTTCCAGTGCAGAAAGAGGGTGGTTGGTCTACCTAAATAATGTCCTCTTGTTTCTTGGAGAGTAGAAGAGCCCTTAGATGTTGCTCCTTGTGACTGATAAACTAGCAACTAGTGTAAAGGTGACTCTTTTGAAATCACAATCTGTTCTTTTCAAGGGGAAGATGGACACGCTAAATGTTGACAAAGCTGTGGAGTTTGTCTTGTCCTGCATGAACTTTGACGGTGGTTTTGGCTGCAGACCTGGTTCAGAGTCTCATGCTGGTCAGGTGAGTTCACTCATGTGGGTATGAAGCTAAAGACAGTGGCATTCTTTTTAAAGAAAATTTCCATGTCCTTTAAGTTTACATTTGAATAGAATCAAAAGAGTTTGGTGTTAAATGGCCACTTCCCATGAGGTGTAAACCTCGAGGCTGTTGATGTGGAGGAAGGCTGAGTCATAACTGAAGCAGACAGTAACATAATGAAGTGTTCTCAGTCTGGAGTTACAGCTCTTTCTGTGTACTTGAAATAAAACCTTCTGTGTTTTCGCTCCTGTTTCTCAGATTTACTGCTGCACTGGCTTTTTGTCGCTCACTGGCCAGCTGCACCAGCTGAATGCCGACCTGCTCGGCTGGTGGCTTTGTGAGAGGCAGCTGCCGTCCGGAGGCCTCAACGGACGACCTGAGAAGGTTTGTGTTTTCCAAATGTTTCCAAATCAATGTGTTGCGTTGTAGCAGAAGGAGAGTGACGAGCAGCATACAGAGATCAATTCACCAGTAAGTTAAAACTAATCAAAATGAGACCAAAAAAAAAAAAAAAAGTTGGTTTTGGTCATTTATTTGAGGAAAATGATCCAATATCACATAACTGTAAGAGGTCTGAAGGGAACACTCGTGAAAAGACGGAGCTGTTCTGTCCAGGAAGGTGGCACACCTGATACAGGTACATGCGGTTAAAGGTTCATGTTCTTTTGGCGTTTACAGACACTATTCATCCAGTTACCAGACTGAAATTGTTAAAATTACTAGTGCTGTGTCTGAAAGAGGCTTAAGACTTAAGTTCTGACTCAGCCTCCTGTTTTTCAGCTTCCAGATGTGTGCTACTCATGGTGGGTTCTGGCATCACTTAAAATCATCGGCAGGATCCACTGGATCGACAAAGCCAGGCTGCGAACGTTCATCCTGGCGTGCCAAGACGAGGAGACGGGAGGTTTTGCAGATAGACCAGGAGACATGGTGAGCTGTCACACACAGCTAAAGTTCATAAAAGAAGAAACGAGCCAGACCTGTCATGTCATGAAAGCCCCTGGTGACCTTCCCCCAAAGCTATTTCTAGAAGATATTAGACATCTTTTTAGCTCCAACGCATTGCAGTGTCCTATTTTGATTCTTGTGACCCCTCCTCTGCAGGTGGACCCCTTCCACACTCTGTTTGGAGTTGCAGGTCTCTCCCTCCTCGGCGACGAACAAATCAAACCAGTGAATCCTGTACTGTGCATGCCTGAGGACGTCTTACAGAGGATCGGCCTTCAGCCTGACCTCCTCAGCTAGCCCCCTGACCCATCGCTCACATACAAACACTGCTGCCCCCTTAAATGGCCCTCTGCCTCATACAAACCACCACAGCTGGACTTTGGAAGCAGCGAGAGGACCACACACGGCCGTTAAAGCTGAATGCTGCATTGAAGATACAAATGGTCTAGGTGATGACGTGGTGTGCAAATGGAGAGTCGCAGTTGGCACACTCTCAAATTTTATTGGTTCGCTGTAGCAAATTAGTTATTTTAAGCAGATTTTTTTTTTTTTTCATGATTTCCTAGGTTAGCATGTCATTAAACAACATTCCTTCTCAACTTGATCGTGCTGCACAGTTTAGATATTCCCTGTTGTTCCCTGTTCATCTCCGTCATCTTGTTCGCTTCTCAAGAAGGATGCTGACATAAATGGCAATCTAGTGTTTGTTCATTGTTATTTTTCAACTGGACGACTTGGAACAGATTTCATTGTTAAAGAAAAGGAGGTTTATGCGAGGAAGAGATCATTAATCTAACTGAGGCGAAACAAAAGGTAATTAAAGTAATTTTATTACGCTTTGGCACCAAATACTGGTGACCATTTGGGGTGGTATTAGTTTAAAGGTGCTACATGTCCTTTTTCTTCCTTTCATGCTGTTCTACATAAAGCAGCCTGTGTATGTTCAGTAATGTGAAGAGCACAATAGTGATCACACCACACTGCTAGTGGGCCTCTCACCTGAAGGTTGATGGGAGTCGTTGCAAAGACACTTTATTAACAGCCGCACTAATCTTGTCATTTTAGCAGGCCTTGAAGGGGGAGGGAAAGGTTCTCATCGTGACTGTAAACGCCATTGAGAGTCTTATCTGCAGTTTCATGTCTGGTTTAATGTTTTATCTGGCAATGCTATTTATTAAAATCCTTGTCATTCTGATTAGCTGCTTCATCGTACTTCACCGTGTCTGAAATCCTTCCAGTCTTTACGGGGTTCCCAGTAGATCTCGCACATTTCATTCATGATATGTATTTGTTTAAACATCGACGTATGGTTGAAACAAGAAGTTTGCATACACTTTATAAAGACTTTTTTTTTTGGGCATTAAATCACACTAAATGTTTCCTGTTCACGTCAGTTAGGTTATCCAGGATTGAGATGAGGGATTTGTGATGGCCATTCCAAAACATTGACTTTCCTGCCACTTTGTAACTTATTTGGCAGGGAACTTATTATTATTCAATGGTCTAGTCAGTCTCAACTCAATAGAGCGTACTTTTTAGTTACGGGAGGGACAAACAAGCTGCAAATGAAGGTCTCAGCTGTCATCAGGCCAAAAGCATTTTTCAATCTTCTGTTGTCACATTTTGATGAGCCTGTATGACTTGTAGCCTCAGTATTTTGTTTTTGTTTCTCAGGATGGGTCTCGTGTGGTCGTCTGAAGCCCATGGGCTTCAAGGTTTTAGGTTAGTTGTAACGAGGAATTACGTGTATGACTGCTGCCTTTCTGTCATGTTGAACCAGTCTGCCATTTCTGCTCTGAACTCTGATGTCAACAAGGCAGAACCCTAACCCTTTTCATCCACATAACTACTGCTGACTAGATATTTTCTTTTTTTTTTTCCAAACTCTGTGCACCATAGAGATGGTTGTGCGTAAAAATCCCAGTAGATCAGCAGTTTTTGAAATCCAGTCCGATCTTGCACCAACAACGATGCCACGTTCAAAGTCACTTCAGTCTACTTTCTTCCCCATTCTGATGTTTGGTTTAAATGTCATCATGACTGCCATCTGTACGTCCAAAAGCATTGCTTTGCTGCTATGTGTTTGGCTGGCCAGTTATTTGTATTAATAACCCACTGAACAGGTAGACCTTGTGCCAGACAGTCAGCGGCCACTTCATAAGTCAGACGAGTGAGCATCCAAACTACTGCACACAGCTGACGTTGCTATGAAATGAAGTAAAAGCTTTGAACATTCCTTCCAGCTGAATACAGAATATTTTTTACAAATCAGTTTGGCGTCCACAGATAAGTGACAAGAGTGAACCAGAGGCTCTTGTACGAGGTAAAATAAAAAACTAAACCAGGAATCATCCTTCACAACATTAGTTTTTGTTTAAGGAAAGCACAAATATTTTAATTTTCTTAGTTTTGACAAAATTTGTTATGTTAAGTTTTCTTTTCCTTTCAAAATGATCTGTTATCTAAAAAAACAAAACAAAAAACATTTCAGCATGTTTCCTCAGGTCTGGTATTTGACTGAAAGTGGGGTTTTTATTGGACTTTCAACTTTACAATTGAGCAAATAATCTAAAGGCTGCTCCCACAGAATCTTTCTGGTTCAACCTTGTGTGGTGGTTTGCCACTAGATGGCATTTCACATCCATTTTTCTTGATTTAAACCACCATCATGAGAGAATTGAGCTGATTACAGGTATAATTCTCAGAGGAAATTATCTCTTATAAAATTACCTCCAATGAACTTTAATGCTCTTTTCCAATTTTTTTTTTTAATTTTATTTTGCAGAGCTTAACATGTTGCATCAAACTCAGTTCAACAGTCCTGTCATAAAGCCTGCATAAATTTTGCCGCTAAAAAGTAATGAGAAAAACCTCCGTAGATTTATTTTTCTGAAACTGGAGTTAAAATGTAAAATGGTCATGTAACCACGGATATAAAAGTGCAGTCTTGTGAAATACTTTGATTCCAAAAATAAAACAATAATTCAATTTGATTTATTTATGTAGCTAACGCCTATTTACAACAAGTCATCTCTAGGTGCTTTAGAAACCCAGAGCATGACCCCCGAGCACATGGCAACGCCATCAGGGGCAAGAAAAAACTCCTTGGGAAGAAACCGGCTCTTAGGGGGACCCTCCTACCGAGGGCCAGCTGGATGAGGAGATGTACAACATGCAATGGAAGAATATATGATATAAAAATATATACATATGTAATATGCAAAGCTGTGTAATAAATAAATATAAAATATTTTAAACAACCTGGAGTGCATACAACTCTTAAAAGTATGTGCATAACGGTTTGTGGAGTATTTGGACAAGGAAATTAAAGAAAGTACGAGTAAAGCAAAACTAGAATTAAATTATTAACAAAAAAAAACCTCAATTCTTAATGCAAAGACTTTGAATAGAAAACTTTGAACATGGAAATAAATTAGGTAGCTTTCTAGCTAATCAGCTCAAAATAAATAAGGAAAAAACAACTACATCTGGTGTTAAAGACTTGACTGGGAATACAGTTCATGATCCTGAAAGAATAAACAACACTCTCAGAGATTTTTATAAAGCTCTATACTCACCCCAGATAAACCCATCAGATAATGAAATTGATCAATTTCTGGATAAAATAACGCTTCCTAAATGATCAGGTAGTCAAGCAATGGGGCTGGATTCACCACTGACATCAGTAAAAAGCCCAGTAAAAAGTCTCCAGGTCCAGATGGATTTCCAGCAGAGTTCTATAAAGAATTCTGGAATATCCTGACATCACTATTACACAGAATGCTGTAGGAAACTTAGAAAAATGGCAGACTTCCCAAAAATATGAATTCTGCCAACATTAGTCTCCTGTTAAAACCAGGCAAATAGCCTATATTCCCTACCAGTTATCGTCCCATATCTCTTATCAATGTTGGTCTTAAAATAGTTTGTAAAGCTGTCTCTAAAAGACTGGACAAGGTAACTCCTCTCAAAATACATCCTGATCAAACCGGGGAGGCATTCATCCACAAATTCGTGCAGATTATTTAATTTAATAGAATATTCTTAAAGTAAAAACATTGAAACTGCAATACTGTCTCTAGATGCAGAATAGAGAGAGTTAACTGGAAATTTTTATTTTCAGCCTTGCATAAATTTGGCTTTGGGAACTATTTTATAAACTGGTTAAAAATCTTATACAGTTCCCCAACAGCATGTATCAGCACAAATAACTAAATATGTTCTAGCTTTCAATCAATCAAAACGTTATTTATTTAGCACTTTTCATACAAAAAAAAAATTGCAACACAAGGTGCTTTACAAATTTAAAAGAAATGTCCCACTACCCCCAC
>JBAMYA010000009.1:1649004-1677710 GCA_037176975.1 Arrhamphus sclerolepis
GAGCATAGAAGCTGAATGCAGCTTCTCCATGTCTGGTTCTGACTCTGGGAACTAATAAAAGACCAGATCCAGATGATATGAGGGGTCTGGTGGGTTCATACGGTGTCACTAGGTCACTGATGTATTTTGGTCCTAAACCATTCAGAGCTTTATAGACCAGCATCAGAACTTTAGTTTAGTTTAGTTTAAGTCTATTCTCTGATGGACAGGCAGCCAATGTAAAGACCTCAGAACTGGACTGATGTGGTCCACCTTTTTGGTCTTTTTGGTCTTTGTGAGGACTCGAGCAGTTCTGAATGAGCTGCAGTTGTCTAACTGAGTTTTTGGATTTTTAAAAGAAAATATTTTAGAAAAACTATGTATCAAAAATGCTTTGAGAAAACTTGTCTATCTCTAGTGCTTTAAAGTACAAATATATGCAATTTATAATGTTGAAAACAAATCCGATGTAATTAATCTACACAGCAGAGCAACATTTATAATGTATTTATTGAGTTTTTATTCAACATGTATCGCTAAGATTTAATGATAAATTTAATATTCAGCTTGAATTTTTTTCTTGCATTGTGCTAAATTACATTTCTTTTTTTTTCAGTTTTTGTTTTTAAGTAAAAAGCATTAACATTTTTCCTTGATATTTTAATTGTATCTGCCTCAAATAACCAATCATTCAATCAAGAACACGATCAACAGGTTAAATTATGAAAGGAAATCTATTAGGAACAGCACTGATTAACATATTTTCCTGTCATTTAACCTCCTGGTTATTCAATTATTTGTTTAAGCAAAAGAATGATCAAATATTAAAGTGTTTTTCAAGTTTTATGATTCAAGCAATCACCATGTGAAACTGATCTGTAGCCTCTCTTAACCCATAAACCCACATTTCTCTGCCAATAAGTCAACTTTATAAGCGTATATCCGTTCAGTTTCTGCTTTATCCACAGAGAAAGTGGTGACAGAAACAACCATCGGTCAGTTGGATTCCTCTGAGCGAGTTTCACTGTTGCTGGATTACATTTGGCAAGACCCTCTCTGCACACTGAGCACTTGGCAAGGCCTAAGAGATTTTACTGTTGGCAAGGCCTAACTGGCCGCTGGCACAGAGGCGAACTGAAGACTCGGAAGAGACAAATCAGCAGAGGCCATGTTTTTGGTAACAAGTTCTATTCTCTGTAGTTATGGAAATGCTGCCCAAACGATAAGGGGAGGATCAGAGGGGCAGCTGGGGGTGTGAGTCTGAGTAGAAATATTGCTCTTAACTGAAGGAACAGTTCAAGGGTTGGCTTGTTGAAATGCACTAAAAGAGAACAATTAATCTATTTAGTTGGAATGGTGCTTTTCTGTACATGACCCTCACTTATTGTGGGCAAAATCCCTCTTTCGAGTATTAATGTCTTTTTTTGTAGTTTTTGTAAGAATCCTGTTTTTAGCCTTGCTGCTCCTCTTTTATTTCTTTATAAAATCTAGGAATCCAGAGAGCAGATAGCCCTGATCTCAGAGCCACGCTGTTGTAATCCCGCATGCATTTCCTCTTCAGCTTTTTCCAGACATCACGGTGACAGGCTGAGGCTTGGCTGTTACTTTGAGCTGTTGCTTTTTCACAGCTCATCTCTAGCTTTCTGTTTGCCCTTGAACCGAGCCTCTGAGTAAGCAGAAAATCCTGGTAATTGCATTAGTGCTGTCCAACTGTGAGCTGTGTGCCACGCCCGCTCCCTCCAGACAAGGTTTTTTTTTCTTTTTTTTTAAGATAATTTATTGCCTTGACATGTTAACTTATATTTTCATCCCTTTGTAGAATTGTTGGCGACATGTAGCGCATCAGATATGCCTTATGAATATCTCCAGTTCTAATAGTCTCTTATTGAAGTGTCAAGTTGAGCTATAAAGTAGGTGATGTGCTCAGTGGGAGACAGCCCACTGATAGTTTAGGCTCTTTTCTCAGGACTCTTGTCCAAATCAGGCTAATAAAAGGTTGCTGTGCCAGTGTTATTATCTCCACTGCACAGCAACGCTCTGAGCGCCAGCACTGGGAGGCCGATTGTCTCCGCAGCTGGGGATGTTGACAGGCATAAATAAAGCCTGGCACTTAATGAGGGCATTAAATAAAGAGCAGTTTGTGTTTTGGTGAAATATAATCTCCTGGCCACTCACCTGTGCGCTGGAACCTGTAGCGGTTTGGGCCACCAAAAACAAAGTGGGCAGCAATTCAAATCGTCGTTGCGCTCTCTGAGCATGTTTGTTATTTCTGAGTTTGAAATTGCATGGGTTGCTTTCTGATTGTTTTGTCTGTCCAGATATATATGTTGTCTTCCTCATTGATTTTCCAGACAACTGCAGGTTTTGCTTGTTTTTTTTTGCGAGTTGTTGACACTGCTACCAACTGTCACACACTGAATGCCACCACTCTACCACCTCTTACTGTGCAAAAAACACTTTGTCTGAGTCTTTGACAGAATAAAGACTCTGTGGACTTTATTGTTGTCTTGCAGAGTGAACACCTGCGTGCGCCACATATCAGGCCTTGATTCACATGGCTGGTCTGTTTATCATATGTAAGTTTCACAATGCTGGAGTTCAAGCTCTTGGACAACAAATAGCTGACCTGGCACATTTTTCAGGGAAATTTCTGCTGCTGTATATAAATTGGATGCGGATGACTCAAGGTCTACACATCTGCTTTAAGAGCTAAGACCATTAATTCTCAGAGTGAGGCAAGACATAAAAATCCTTCCCAAATGCAACACATCCTTTCTCTTATCCATCATGTCCTTGTTGGTTTTGTGGCTCAGAAAGCAAACTCCTCCACATGGATTGTGTTTAACTCTCATTATATTGTCACATCATCCTGACGAGCATATATATGAACACTCTTTTGCTGACATGCTGGGAACCAGTATTAATCAGGCCTTCACTAATTGTTCTTTCATAATATTTAATTACCAACAGGTGCTGGTCAAATTAAACCTGCCAGACTATTTTTGAACTATAATGAGACGCCAAGAATTGAACTTGCTGATGAATATTGCTGATGAAGAATGATTGCATTACCAACTAAACTTTAACCTCTTCATAATTAGTATGGAGAAACATGGAGGTGGAAATGTAAAAACACCCTCAAGCGACACATAAAATGTCCTGAAGATGCTTAGCAGTTATTTTTAAAGTCGGGTTTCTTGTAGGCTAGTGGCCCCTAGCCCTCCCTCCTTTCAGTTATCCTCCTAAATCCTTTACAAAATACTGACTTGTGTTGGGTAAATTAAATTTACGATGGTAACTGCAACCCCAATCTATCTTTTATATTTTCCTTTCATTTGACTTTATTCAATGAATTGCTAACTACAGGGATGCAAACACAAAGCAGCTACCCAAGGTCCAAAAACATGTGACAAAGGGCTGTACTCTTTAGTCGAGCACTCTGTAATATTGGTTTCAATTCCATTGGAAGGAATATTTGATTATTTTTGTCATGTGTCGTCTAGCTGCAGTGACCATTTATGCCCGGTCACTATCAGAAAAAAAACCCCCAACGTATTTCCCTCGATCATATTCATGTCAGACAACTGCACATCATTTATGGTACTGTGTCACATCAACAACATTTAAACTTACAGATATAGAGTGATTACTACGGTAGAGACGGAGGCAACTAAGATGCTCAAGTAATGATGGAAGAGAAATTTAGAGAGTGACTGAGGACGTTATCAAATAAAAGTAAATATTAGATGTTTGTAAAATCAACTCAAATGAACTATAAGGAGACTCAAAGAGCCAAAAACTGCAAAAGTCCTCTCTGCACTGCCTTAAATGTATAGGGAATTATATTTATTTTACTTTAGTTTAGTTTATCCACACAGGTATTCCAGTCTTTTTTAAAAAAAAAAATCATCAATTGTTCAAGCTTGTCTGTTGTATCCCATAATGCAATGCACCAATAAGTTGCACCAGAAAAATGAATGGCACTCAGCAGGACTTTTTCCCATTAATGATCCCTCCTGTACCGGAGTAACTTGATCAATGCTCAGGTTGTGTGGTGGAATATTCTTGGCAGCACAAAAGACTTTTATTGGCATTAAAATAGCTTTTTCAGTTTCACTTGACTGGATATTTGCTTATTTTTAGGTAACCTCTAAATGTCATGGTTCTCTGTTTATGCTATTGGCAAAAAACAGCCAAAGTATTTCCTGACTAACATCCTGGTTCATCTGAAAACAGTGCACCACTTACGGCACTATGTCACACATCAACAACAGTTAATTTAGCCCACAAAGTTTCACTGGACATCAAGCCACAGTAACTTAAAAGATTCAAGGAATTAATGACAAAAAAGAAAACGTGAGTGACTGAGTAATATACCAAACAAAAATAATCCTGGGTTGCATCCTGGTGGTTTAAGTATGTCTCTATCAGTTAAATCAGTTTATCATTTACATTTTTCAAAAATTAGTTCATATTATAGGATATTTCAGATATTTCTTTAAATATGCAGTAAAAGAGGGCTCCGTTTTAAAGACCCTAGAGATATTCTAAATTGTCTTTTCAGTTTTTGATGTCGAAAAAGAAAAAGAAATTTAAAAAGTAAAGCCAGTTAGAACAGTATATTTGTCTCCCAAAGTATCACAGTCACCTTTATTGCTGAGCTACTTTAAAACTGAAGGTGCTTTCCTGACTTCTTTCTTTTGTAGCCTTAAGGAGACATTTTCCTGTCAGACACATTTTCTTAACAGATTGAACCATTAGGAGGCTCTCTCCTTTTTTCAGGTGGAGAAGGAAATTGTTTGTTCCTCCGTATTGTGGCTAATGTTCAGTGTCTGTAAGTCCAAACCTGCCTGATCCTCAGATGCCAGTGTCGTTTCAGAGACATGCTGTGTGTAATCACTGTCGATCAAATCAGGCTCTGTTATAGCACTACGAAGGGATTCTACTAAGTTTCAAGGAAAATATCAAGTTGCTAAATGTCAGTAATCCTGCTCTGGCATTTGGCAAATTGAAATGGATTTTTCTTTGGTCTGTGTTTTTCCACCACAGCTAGATTAGTCTCTGCCTTTAACACTGACACAATAGTATTCTGTTGTTCTCTACTGAAATTCAAAGGTGGATTTGTGGATCTGCTTTTGTGCATTTTGCTTCTCAAGCTTTCCCTGCAAACTGGTAGCAGTCCTGAGTTGCTGCCTAAAGTCATGACATCTGTGTTGAATGGAGAAGAGCTAATGCATTAGAGCACACTGGTTTTGTCCTTGGCCGGCTTTGTGGTTTCTCCTGCCCGTTGGCCATCCGTGTCCATCAGCGGGGCCTTCAAAACCCACTTTCATAGAAGGATGAAGGGCTCTTGTCATAAGTGAGCAGTTGAGATAATTTCTGTCTGTGATTGGCCAAATGCCTCTAGTCTTTCTGGCTCAGTTTGCATCCCAGAGGGCCGTTTAATCTGTCCAACACGCTCTGTCTTCAGGCCAAATTTGTGCTATTCAGTGTTACAATTGTGTTTCTGGCTATATGATGGAGTTTTGCTGGTGTCACTGGTATGTGGAGGCTGTAGCAGTGGAAACATCATGAAGAACCCAACATAAACATCTTTTTTTTCCAGAAAAGCTTCATAATAAAGGTTTTCTCTGTAAATCATCATTTTTTTTTGCTGCCAATCCAAAAATTCTTTATGATAACTTCTGTCTCCGCAGTACTTGATTTAAAAAACGAGAACAGCGGGAGATGCCAAAAAAAAAAAAAAATCAGTATACATGCATGCTTTTACAAAATCCCTATTGTCAGACTAAATGTTTGAAGGGATGAACGCAGATTACCTTTGTTTTAACTGTGGTGTCCTGGATGGTGGTGAGTTGTCGGATCATTGCAACATGTCTTGCGCCTTGTGCAATAGCTGTTCTGTACAGACTACACAACTCACTGTGTTGTAATTGGGAGACTTGAAATCACTGAGATGTTCACACTATGTGACTGATCAGGGACTGCGGGTCTCACACGCACATATGATGGTGACAGGGACCAGAGTGTTTTGTCAACTAAGACTCATAAGAAGTAGCACAGGAAATGACTAATGATAAAGGAAAAGCTTGCTGTTACTACTTTGCTGTGTCTCTTCATCTTTACAGTAGCACTACTACACTACTGCAACTTTTAGATTTGTATGCAAAACCTAGCTTAGTTAGCACACTAAACTTTTGTACTATAAAATAAAAACAACATTAGGTTAAAGAATAAGAAATAGGATAAGAATAAAAACAGGATTCACACACTAATCTTTTGGATTCACATTTTAATCAGTGTATTTATTTTACAAAAAAAACAATATTTAGTTGCATTTTGTCTATGCTTGTTCTTAATTCTTTTACTTTTCTTTTCTTCAGAGTGCATGGGACTTTGGGCCAAGATAAGTAATAATAATGCCCTTTTATTTCCACAAAACTGGAGAACAGAAGACACTGCCAAAGTAAGATAGTCCAAAGCTGCTGCGGAACTCAAAGCTGACGTAAAAACACAAGGAAGCAGACTGGGAGCTCAGGAAGCATGACAGAATTATGCCAACTAACTGGCAGGGCTAGAAGAAAAACATGGTTTTATATGCGCTACTTCACAGACAAGACGAGGTGCAGACGGAACAAGACAGAGCAGAGAGAGGAAATGAAACAGCATTGGAAAAATAAAAAAGAAACCCTCAACACGAGAGTCCTTAAGCAAAAAAGAACTAATTAACAGAATCCTAAACCTAACAGGAGTAAGAAAGACCGAATCAATATTCACAAAAATAGCTCCATATGTGAACAAAGATTTGGATAAAAACCCTCACAGAACTAGCAGAAAAGTGTCAGAGAGCAAGAGCAAACATATAATACTTCTCTAATCACCTTATATAAAGACATTTTTTCCATTTCTAAAATTTTACTGAGCTTCTTAGTCCAGTAATTCTTTGTATTTACTCAAGACATGACATCCATCCTTGACATCCATATGCCATATTTGGGTGCTCATGATGCAGAAATGTGGCTTCTGTTGAACATTATCAGTTCCAGCACTAGGTCTGGAGGAAAGGCTTCCCCACTAACGTACATACTACCATAATATCTCGATATGCTCCATTTCTGATAGACAGGACTTCCTAACATCTTCTTCCTATTTTAACTACGGAAAATTCCTTCACTTTCTCAAGCGAGTGAGGATGAGCATGATGCTGACAGCATGCTGACGGATCAAGCATAACCAACTACCCCCACCCCCCACCCCCCACCCCCAAATTTACGCACACACACATACACGCACCCAACTAGTCCCAAAAGTTTGCTGCCTCCAAAAGAGGAAATGAATATAATAGAGAATTTAATCCGTATTGTGCAGATTATCTTCCATTTGATATCCGATATGCATTAGTCTGATGGGGTTGGGCCACATTCTGTTGCGGTCACGCATGAGTGCTTTCAGATTAACATGCACGCCCACACTCTGCATTATTATTGTTTATGAAGAGGGTGTCACATCCTTATTATTGCCAAAGATCAATGATGAGTTTCATCGACATGAAATCAAGCTGCTTCTTTTCTGTGACCAGATTAAGATTCTCTGTGATGCTCCACCGTATAATGATCCAGTTTCATGCCAGAAGAGCAGATTAGTGTTCATTTGACCTGGATTGGAGGATTTGCTTTTCATATGTCAGGGCTGATAAGGGTGTTACCACAGAAGTCCGTGTGCACCAAGGGAACAGCATCAGGACATTTTGTTGCTGGAGGGTAGGAAAGCACTCTGCTCATATGAGGACTAAGTAATGTTTCATTTTCATGGTTTGGACATCTGGACAGTGAATCTAAAACAGACATTAGAGCCTGCCAGAGAGCTTTTAGAGTTATCCTTTTTCTGTTACTATTTTAATGACTTGATTAGAAATGATCCATTGTAGGAATAAGCACTTCTCAAAAACAAAGCTGAGTTTCAACCATTAGATCGCTTTAAAGAGTTTGGACAGAGGGTGTTGAACGTGGCAACTTATTATATGGCCTTACTGTGGACGCATCACATATTTTATGTATTTCATACTCTAGAAAGCTAAGTCATAAACCGAGAAAAATCAAGCCCATTACTTGGATCTTTCACCTTAGTTGATAAAGTTACCATAATGCCGTCCAGTAGTTTTAAATGATGTTTGACGTTCTCATTTGTCATTGTCTCCATATTTGTATTCTTGTACCCATCATAGGCTTTTTCAAACTAAATTAAACCCCTACTTTCTTTTGCTCAATCTCCAGTACAAAATTACTTTTATGGGATCTTTTTTTTAGCTTCCACTTAGGAGTATAAGCTTCCCCAACATGAAAACACATTTGTGACAAAACCAAACAAGGATTTTTCCAGATAACACAACTCTATACTATTTGGATATACAACTGCAACTGCAACAAAAAAAATCTAACTTGTGAAAGTCTGTGAAAACTTGCCAATAACAACAGTTATCCTCTAAAAACCTACTGCGACATCAAGCCTACACATGAAAAGGATTTGCAGTGTGAATTTGTCTTGTGTAGCTCTTGCCCTTTGGCTGTTGTGTCACTACGCTTTCTGTACTGGTGGTGCAGATACAACAAATAAAACTCTCCTGACCTTATCCCTCTTCTGCCTCTGGAACTGTTTGGTTGTAATGTGGGTATATGTGGAACTGAGGAATGGCATTTTAAATGTGACCAGCTCAACTGTTTGGCGTCTTACAGAAAATAAAAGATTAACTACAGTACACTGATCAGATGGAGTGAATTTATCTGCCTTGTTGATACCATACTTTGTTTTATTTATTTATAGGTTATATTCACAGATTTTATTTATTTATTTATTTTCCCCATCTAGCAGCAAGTGATACTGTGTGATGTTCTGCATTGGCTTCAATCTTAGGACTTGATATATCCATCAGTCTATAAATGAGTTGGGGTTTTCTCATTTATCATGGTTGAAAAGAAAATGAAGCCACTTTATGTAGCAGTACCACTTCTGACCACATGGGGGCATGCTTTGTGATCTGCTGACAAAATGACCATTAACAGCGCTGTCCTAATGAGTGGGGTCGGTCTTGGCATATTTTGTAATACCACCCTGTCCCACTAGAGCTCTGGTTTGATTTGTCTTACCCCAGGCGCTGACACATAAACCCTCTTATGATATGCTGCCCCCATGCAGTCAGAAGTCTTCTTTTTCAAATCTATACTATATAGCAATACCACATTGCTACATAGTATAGATTTAAAATAGAAGAGTTATAAATAAAAAGAAAATCAATTCAGTTGATACAAAAGTAATAGAAAAGTACAGTACTACCATGAAGATATGAAAATATCTTCATCATCTTTCAAGAGATAGTTCAGACTCAATGTTCCAACTGAAACATGCTCACCTAAACTCATTTACCACAAACCTTTAGCTTAGCTTAGCTCATGCTGACTTAAGATCTTAAAGGCAAACAGTAATGTAACTTGAAACCTCCCAAAAAAGTTTCTAAAAATATTTTAATGAAAGTTCAGCCTATAAAAAGACAAATTTCACTTCTGACAAAGCCTGGCAACATCAATGCAAGTTTGAACATTACATACTTGTTCAGGTCACATGATCACATTAAACTCACAACATCTGCAAAAAACACCAAGCCCAAAAGCTGTGAAACAAACCTTTGGATGAGAAAACCACTTCTAAAACATTTTTGAAATGGATTGTTTAGTAAAGTTGTGCGTGCTGTTCAAAAGTTGAAGCAAGTTAGGCTTACAATATTTGTATTCTGCTGATAATGTATCGCTATTGTCAATGATTATCTTTTGCTTTAATTGAGTACACTCAATTGTTTCAGTGTTATACTTTTGGCCAACTCTCCATCATTGAGCGTCTCGCTTTGCTCCGTTCATCAGCTAAAGAGTGACTTTCAGTGAAAGCTTTTATGTCACTGCTCTGCTGAGATTCATGCAGATTAGTAACCTGAACATGAGTGTGCTGTCAGTAATAAACTATCAAACGTGAAGCGAAGTTTCTCCAGACCAGAGGTAAAGTGAGAGAGGCTCCACAGATTCTTTTTCAAGATGCAGGGCTGCAGCTGGAGTTCCTCCCTCAAGGCCACCACCCGCCAGCTGTGTGAGGTGACTGCCCCCTCTACTGGACTGGACCAGGATGAACAGCCTTAAAACTCAACATTAGTAGATGAATACTGGACGTGTAAATGCGTATTGCTTCTTTTCTGATTCAGTTTAGCTTTACTTTAGTTCATGACAGGAACTACTTAGAGGGGCGGGGCAGAACATTTCAAGAAACTTCATATATCAGCTATTAAGTGCTTTAATTTAAGTGCATATTCTTAATCAGTCTTTCTGTGTACTATTTATGAGTCTTTTCTCGTACTTTTTTCTCTTACTTTGAATTTTAGGAAGCATGCCAAGGTTTTGCAGGGAGAACAAAATGCATCAGATTCTAAAGAGTATTCTCTGATTATTTCTATCTTCTATCTTGAAAAAGATACCTTTATGAATCAGTTTGAATTTTTCACGAGTAAAATGTGCGTAGAGCATTACCATTACAAAGAAATTAATCATTACTGCTTAGAATCACTGCTGCCAAGGACTGGTACTGGTGTGCTGTACGTCCAGTCAAATTCCTTAATGTGCAAGATACCTGCTTAGACTGACTGGACATCTTTTAAAACCTTTGTGTAAGATATGCTAATGAACAAAGCCCAATTAAAAAAAAAAGATAAAAGAAACAGATGAAGATGTGGAAATACATATAGAAGATGCTAAATTGAACTTCTGGTTGTCATACATACTCTGATTAAGCTGATTAAGAACTGTGTGGAAACTATATGAAATTAAAATAAAGTTGAGACAACTTTGTATTTATGAGATGACTCTGTTGGCAGATCTCACTGTGGAAGAATTAAAAATGTTATTTTCAATTCAAATTATAATAAACAGAGGAATAATCAAAGTGATCATCATGCTAATAGAGGCATGCTGTTACTGTAATTATTATGGCATAGACTGAAAAAGGATCAGTGGCTCAGCGAAAAAGAATGGCGCTCCACAGGTTTCTGAGGAGCGGGTTTGAAGCCCATCTCTCAAGCCTCTGCAGGATGCTGTCTTGTCCGAGCTCGACTCCATCCAACCCCCATTTAACCCAGAAATGGGAAAATGGATTAGAACGAACAATCCTGGCAGTCAGATGGGACATGCCCACCTATGATGCTAACTAATGCTATTGCTCACATTGAATCTGATTGAATTTTTCCAATCGACCTCTTTTTAGATGTTGCTACTGAAGCAACATCAGAAGTGAGGACTGTCAGGGCCAAAGCCAGAACTGCAGGATCTCTCACTGAGCTTTTCTAGAGCTCTTGCAGTTGTCTGTTGCAGTGGTTGGACTAAAGCCCCGACCTGGACCCTTCGACGTTTACCCTTTATGTAATTTTATCTGACGAGGAAAAATAACACCATGCTCCTTTCCACCGCATCCTTTGTCACACATGTGCAATCCAGCTATGGAGACCAAACCCATTAACAAAACTTCACTTCTTCTCATGGCTTCCATCATGTGCATCATTGCAAAATTTTCCATTTTAAGACAAAATTTTCTTTTTACAAAAAGCCTTTTTATTTTTTTAAATTTGCGATTATACAAGTGTGGTTTTAGAATAAAAACCTTAATATGATAAAAGCCCCGAATTATGTGGAATTTGAGATTTTATGTTGAACACTCACTTTCTTCTGTAGGTGGGAAATCTAACAACGTAGCTTGTTGAGAAAGTAAATAATAACAAGCCCTTTAACAGTTACCATGGGGATGATGTGGCTCGGGGTGCAATAAAGTTTGACACCTCTGTTATATGGGAATAGTAGGGATAAGAATAATTTAGTAAAATCAAGCATTTGCCCTTTGGATCTTAAGTCCAACACCTTAACCACTCGGCCATTCTGGTCAGTGGAGACCCAACCAGGATGTTGCCCCTTTGTCAAAATGTCGCCCTTTGTTCAAAAGTATAATGATTATTGGAGCCAGAGGTGATCGTATTTGAATACAGGGTGGATCAGCACACTGAAGTAGTGAATGTACTGAGAATTCCCTGAAAGTGATTAAAGCTTCCATAATGGCATCATTTCTCAGATTCAGGGACTATGTTCATCTTTTATATACTAAACACATTAAGCATAGGCACAGCATTATCTCATTTCCTTTCATAAAGGGTGGTGGAGTATGCGTTATGAAAATTGCTAACAAAGCATCACCTCTTCTTATGGCTTCCATTATGTTACTTTTAGTCATTTTGTGTCGACTCTTTAAATTATATTCTGTTACTGTCTGCATACCCAATGAACTAGCAGTGAGAGCTTTCAAGAAGAGCATAGTCTTAATGATCTAAACTGGCTTAATTATCCATAACTATGAAAGTGTGGCTGCTTAGGGTTGCAAGGGGTTCGCCACCAATTTTGTGGTTGTCTGTCACCATGCTTCAGTGCAGAACCATAGTTTTAACTGTTTTTCTAACAAGCTAAAACCTAAATCAAATGTCAGTTTGCCATTTTAGGAACTACAGCTGGAATCAGAGTGCTCATTATGCCTGACATTGAAGAAATATGCATTTGTAATGTGCAGAATCGCAAGGGACTTGTACAAATAACTCACGAATGGGATGAATCATATAATCATGAACCTAATCTAAATGCGATAACGTCTAAAATTATATTAATGTTCATTTTCAGTTCCTGAGGCAGTCAGTCCCGTGGGTGAAATTTGGGGGGGAAGTTGTGCGTAACCATGTTACTGGCAGCAAAGACTCAGCCTCATCCTCCTCTGGGAAAACAATTGTTTGTTATCTTGTACTTGGATGACTTTTGAAGCGAGACCTTTACTGGAGAAATGGCAAAAATGAAGTCATGTGTCGAGAGCCACTTTCAATCTCAGGCCGAGTATTTGTTTATTCTTCAGACTTATTGCCTTGGAGAGCAACATTAAGGCTTAGAAAGAAGGGGGAAGAGGAGGGAGAAAGATGGTAAATATATTTTCTCAACCACCTTAAGTGAAATTGGATTTTAACTGCTCACTGGGCCATTGTGGCAAAAATCAGGTGACAGGGAGGCAGTGCTTTTGCATTGCAAATGTAATTCCTTTATTACTTTTTTCCTCCGTTTTCTTGTCAACTGCCCAGGAGACTCTTGAAAAAAAGCTAGCAGGTATGTTTTTTCATGAGCCATTTTCTTCAGGTGGAACCTCTCATTATTCCAATACCCACTGCAAATTAATTTTTGGGAACTCCACTACACCGTTGTTCTGTTGTTTATTGAGATTTGTCCTTTTGGGAGGAAATTGTATCCTCTTCATGCCCAGATATAATCTGATGGAGGTGAAATGTGTATGAGGAAATAAACAGCTAATTTACCTTGAATTTTCATTCATCACACAAGCAAGTAGAAAACTACTTGTTGATTAATTTGCAATTCAGAAATGTATAACCTATTGGATGTACATTAAAGTATAATAGTTCATAGAAGTAGTAATCATAGAGGATCTATTGATGACTTTTCGAAAGTAAAAGTGCAACTAATACATTATAAATTAGAGGCCCTACACAAGCATAGTTTTGAAATTACACTTAAATATATACAAACATTTTATTTGATAATATTAAATGTGTAAGACAATAAATGCAAATATCATTTTAATTTAAACAAACAAAAAAACGAAACAACAACAAAAATGCAGCCAAGAACAAAGGTGAAATACAAAGTCAGAACTTAGCTCTGAAAGAGATGGGCGTGTTTGTGCATGCGCTGTTGGGTTGTTATATTGCAAAAAAGTTTATGAGCAGGAAGTATAGTTCTTACAGCAGCACAAAAGAACTTTTCTAAGTTTTAGCTCCAGTAAGCTCCCTATAGGCGCAGAGGTCAAGTCACCTATAACACACTTTACAGGTCTTGCTAGGTCACTCTCTCATTTTCTCTGCCAGAATTATTTTCTTGAGTCTCTTGATTCTGCGATGGACTGGCGACCTGTCCAGGGTGTACCCCTGCCTTTCACCCGAAGTGAGCTGGGATAGGCTCCAGCAGACCCCCGTGACCCTGCACAGGAAATAGCTGGTATAGATGGTGGATGGATGGATGGAGTCTCTTGATTTGCCTCTGCCGTGATGCTCACCGTCGCTCTGCGAGGGGGTTTCATCGTTGATGATCTGTGATCTACAGCTACATCATACACAGCTTTTGCAAAAGACCACCACGACAAGAGTTCAAAGTTATTTTGCCAGGCTTTTGCTGATCACAGTGATGGCTGACAAGAGCTAGATGACGCTTCCTAAAAAGTAATCAAATAAAAATCGAAATTGAAACAGATATCTTTACATGAAAAATGTATTTTATGCTGTTTTAGGATGGAAAGAGAGCCTTTTTACACATCAGTATATCACTATATCTTCAGAAGATGCTGCTTGTTGCTGTATTAAGGTTTAAAATGTCATACACTGGAACTTTAAGGACTTATTCAAATTTAAATATTTATAGTATCTCATACAATGAGTTAACAAACCTGTTAATCATCTACTCAGACATAAAAGTTACAGAAGATATTGAACAATAAGAGAAGAATTGTCCAAGAGTATAGTGATAAGAATGATGATGACGAAGATGGTTAAATATTTTATAGTGAACATATTATTACAAAACCAAAATGGTAAATGGTTTACACTTGTATAGCACCTTTCAGCTGTACTCCTACAGCCCCAAAGCGCTTTACACTTTAGACATTCACCCAAACACATTCATCAGCAAAGCTGCCATACAACAGCACTGGCCTGATAACCAGGAGCTCAGTGTCTTGCCCAAAGACACTTTGGTGGGCACAGGAGGGACTAGGGATCAAACCACTGACCTTCAGATTCATGGGCTCTTCCAACTAAGCCACCTTACCCACAAAGGAAGTCACTGGCCATTTTTGAAACCTATGAACTGTGTAATGCAGTGTACAGTGACGCTTCAATCACATAATTGCACATCAATTATTTGTATGTAGTGTGTTTCCACTAAAGGAGGGACCACGTCACAGTGTAATCCAAAATTTGACTGTCGCTTTGATGGACTGTTGCATTATAGGTATTTTGAACATTGGAAAATTTCTTGGAAAATCTTTTCTTCTGGGCGTTTTTTGGGATACTGCAGCTGTGCAGTTGTTACGTATACCACATATTGTGTATTCCATCCGTCCATCCATCCGCCCATACATACATCCATACATCCATGAATACATCCATACATACATCCATAAATACATCCATACATCCATACATACATAAATACATACATAAATACATTCATACATACATAAATGCATCCATCCATACATACATACATATATACCCAGTTCATCCTTTTCATGCTCTCTCTGCAGGAGCCAATCTCACTATTTACCATGGTGAATCTCAAACAAAATCAATTTGGTCCCTTTTCCCTGATTGCTGAAATTTGAAAATCAGATTTTGATATCCTCTGAAACACGGTAACAACCAAATTTGTTATATCCTCTATTTAACGATAAAAAAAAGATTACTAGTTTCATTTATCAAGTAAATCATTTGAGAAAGTAGCAGAAATGGAGACATTTCTTGGCCTGCTCAGATCATTGCACACTAAAGGCAAAGCAAATTAAAAGGATGAAATTACAAATAATTTGGAGGTAAGATACAAATGTGCTTGCCTGTTCACCTCAAGCACGATGTGGATTTGTAGAAAAAAATACGTGATTCAGAAAAAAATTTGATTGAGTGTACTTCATTATGTTATGTTACGTGCTTTTCTTCAGTTTCTGCACAATGTAGTTGGATCACTGCCACAAATAACTTTCTGCTACTTTCTCCTGGTTGTACAGGGTTGCTGCAGGAGAGATTAGAGGAAAATTATGATTCTCTTGTGTCCCTGGTCCCAATGATCCCACTCAATCTGAGAAGTAAGATCAATAGTCCATCAGAGAATAGGCTTTAGCACCTTCAGAAATAGCTCCTCAAAGCTTTCAGTCTGGGTGCATTAAATAAAACGTCCCCAGGCTGTACTCATAAATTGCACTGCAGTTAATGGCCATCATTGTCTGATCTGATGGCTGCAAACAAGGTCGTTGCAGTTGGATATGGAGTCATATTCCTCAAGCAAAATGTTTTCACGTTGACCTAGAGCTTTAATGTTCAAACTTTATAGCCTTCTGCTGCTTCTTTGATGGTGTAAATGGTCCTCTCTTGCTGTACTCCTTCCTAAACACTGAGCCTTTTCGAAGTCCGTATCACACGGCTCAGGAGGCGAACCTAAGATCACCCTGATGGATGAGCAAAAAGGGGAGACGAGTTTCAAGTTTTTGTGGTAGTGGAAGTTTAAGCCCTCCACGATGCCAACGCTGAAACATCTGATCGCCTCCAGGGTTTGACACATCATTTCCCCTGTGATTTGTGGCCAGGTTGAGGTTGAAGGGGAAGAGGAAATTTTCTCTTCTCATGAGAAGTGATGAATGTTTCACCTACGCAGACTGAGCGGAGGGTTGTTTCTTTTCCTTTTTTTTTTTTTCACCCTCGTGAGGAAGCCTTCTGCTTTATAGGGCATTGGTTTCGTGCTCCGTAATGGAGCCTTGATGAGTGACTATTACAGCACATTTTCAGAAAATGAGCTGCCATTTTTTCTCTTTAATGAAATAGGACAGACTGACTGTACTCTAAGAGAATATATTATTTTCTAAAATAATTGAAGCAGGGGGTAAAAAAAAAGAAGTTTCCTTTCATGGTGTTTTGTCCAAGATTAAAGTTGAGGCCTCATTGTTTGTGATCAAAGATTGGGAATCTGCCATGAAATGATGGGTGATGCAACGCTCACGCAACTGGTAAAATGTGATAGGCTTGTCAGGGCAGCTAATGGTCACCATCTTTTTCAACTCCACCCCACTGCACAGAAATGTTTGATCTCATCTCCATGAGGCAAAGCCTTCAGTGCAGCCATTGGGACTTTTGATGTAGGAGTTTAGAACTTACTGGCACTTTAGCAGTGGGGGCTTCACCATTACCACACGCAACATCCAATCTTCTCACCATCAGATAACTTCAAAGAGTTTGCAAAACACCAACTTTTTGAAAATACAGAGTTTTTCACTGGTGCTGTCTGTCAGATTAGCTGCATGGTATTGATGTTTCCTGGTAAAAAGGGGAAAAATGAAACATCTCTGACTCTGCTGAAATCTATCATAACCCCAAGGCTTTGAGGTGCTTTAGCACACCGACAATTTTTCAATGTGGTTTGATTCCTTGTGTCTCTGTGCATTGATCTCCAGCTCTGCCCCACCAACAGCTTTTACTCTGCAAGACCTTTCCTCTTCCATCCCTTATCCATTATTCATCTCTGTCAGCTTTTTCTTTCTGCACGACCATAATACCTGTTACTTTCAGATTCTGCAGTGTATGAAACAATGCTGTCCCAGATGTCGCATTATTTGTAGAAATGCTGAAACAAAAAGCAGATTAAGCAGAGTGAACAGGGTCCTTAATCCTCGAACAAAACATGTTGACAGCCATTCCAGCAGCTGTGTGAGGCTTTACTAGGAAGTAATATAAAGCCTGTAGATTGAAAGAATGGGAATATCAGTGAAGAAAAACTGATGCAGATGTGGAAGTATTTTGCTGTTCTAACATATGACTGAAACTTTTCTTTTGTGCAGTAGGAGAATGAGAATCAGTTGGTTCTGGAACTTTTTTGTAATGACTTGCATCAATCCAGGTCGCCTTTTCAGCACTGCTAGATGTTGCATCTATTTAATGCTGTACTGAGGCACTTTGCTGATCCCACCTAATGCGTATATTAGTGCAGTATATACTTCAGCATGCTTGTAGAAAAGCATTCAAATCATAGGGATTCAAAAAGAAATCTAAGTAATGGACACTGTGAAGCTGTGGGGCAGGATTAACTTGTCAGAGCTGGAGATTGGGAATATGGTTTATGTGTGGCTCTGTTTAGACCTGGTATTGACATCCATCCATAGTGATTTAATGCACCTAGGGTGCATTTGACAGTGCATTGAGATCTGATCACTCAGACAGCATTTGAAGGTGGTCTTTCTTTTAGCAAACTGAAAGCAATGCATCCTGGGCCACAAGGAGGGGCCTTTGTGTAGGTGGAAGGATGTACTCATTCACGCAACAACAATTTTAGTGCAGAACATAAACAGAAGCCATAAAATCCCCCCTCCAAAAATCACAGAAATACAATATTGTGGACACTATTGTTCTTGTTTGGACTTGTCTTCCTTCGTTTTTCATTTAATTTCCGGAAGATCCTATTTCTGTTTTGACAGCTTAAGTCTTTTGTGATCCTCTGTGTTTTCGGTGGCTTCTCAGCACCATTACTTTAGTATATTTATGTTTCATCTGTTAAATAAACTTGAAAAAAAGAGAAATTCCAACAGATTTCAGTTGAGTGCCATCAAAAATTTAGTTCATTTCTGCCTCCTGCAGGTAAAAAGAGAACAGCACATTTAGCCTTTAAAGACAAAAATCATGTACTGTGTATCTTTATTTGCATTTAGGTGGACTGAGATTGGATCACAAGTTACCGTTTGAGACGCATGTCAAGACACATGTTAATGCCAAATTTGAAGAAATGCGCTTAGAACTGTCTACTTGTGATTGAAACACTCTAGGTGGATGTTAATACCAAGTCTAAACTGGGCCTATATAGTAGATGGACATTCACTTACTAATGCTAAGCCATTTTTGAGGTGCTTTAAGTGTGTTCTAACACAAGACAGCTGGCCTTCTGTTGCATGTCCTTGAAGATGTTTGACCCCTCATCTGAAAGGCTTCTTCAGTTCTAAATGTCAATCTCATGCAGATAAGCTTTTTTGGGTTCATTCACATCAGAGCCCAGAAATACTGTATCACACACCCATCTGACAGTCCTGTAATGTGAAATGTATGTCTGGGCCAGAATAATACTTAAAACTACTGTCCAACATTCATCCTTCAAAGATTCAGATTCTACTTAGATTCTAGATTTAAAATTTTAGATATGACAATATTTATGTATCTTGTTTTATATATAATTACCTTTTGAGTCCATGTATACTCGTAAATTGATCATGAATATATCTTTAATGTCTTAATTAGCTAGGAAATCCTATATTATTCTTAAATATGCATTTATTGGGCCGCTGCGTAGTCGATCGGTGAAGTGGGCGGTCCACATAGAAGGCACAGCTTCATGCATCAATCACGAGCTCAACTCCTGGCTCGCCAACAGTTTGCTGTATGTTTCCTCCCCATTTTTTTTTAAATTAAAATAAATAATTCATGTGTTTATTTTCTTGTTTTGTGGTCTTCATTTTTTTCAGGTACCTAAATCTAAAAATGATTTGCTATTATTTGGTTTAAAATTTACTTTCTTTTTGTTTCAATTTTTTTTCCAGAATTGTTTCAAACCTGAAGGCCTACCGTAAACCTGCCATTGCTGCACGGACAAAAAAAAAAAAAAAAAAAAAAGAAACCCCTAACACTGAACACTTTTCACCTACAGTTTCATTTCTATCTCCTATTATTTCGTATTTTAGCTTGTGTGTTTTTGCAGTGTTGAAAGTGTGCCACTGCTAAATAAATTGGTAGCTTTGTAGAAGCCAGCTCAGCTTTTTCAAAGTATGTCAACTCAATCACATTAGAAGGCGGGTAATCTTGTGTGTCAATGAGCAGAGATTAAGTGTTAATCTCTGCTCATTGACTGTATATGAGGAAGGAGGATTTCAGAGAGATCTTTTCATACTTGATGAATCTGAAGTGAAGGGAATAAGATACTGAGTCGTCAGACTTAAATCAGAAGCACAATTATTGAATTTAACTCTTTCTTCAAAGTAAGTGCTGCTTTGGAAATATCTTTTCACAGTTGAAGGGCTTTTCTCTTGACAAAGATGCATGCTCATGAATTCCCTTTTCAGTTTTTATGTGAAAGGCAGATATTTGAGTCTTTAGGAGATGAACTACATTCCCAGCCTTTACAATAATAATAGTGATAATAATAATAATGATAACTAAAAAAATAGAAATATAACATAAATTGTGTGAAAAAATACCGACTTTACTGTCGTTTGATAATCAGACTAAATAATTTTTTTACTTGTGGTTTCTGAAAATGCCACGTAGATAAAAAGGGCTGATTATGCTCAGCACGAGTAAACAATGAGGAAATGATTGACATCCATAAAAAGCAGCCTCAAATGACCTTATTTAGTTTCATGACGTGCACATGCAATGTGGTAACTAACAAACAGCAGAATGCGGCCTTGTGAGGCAGGATGTAGGACTGGATTAAACATCCCGCCGACAACTGGTGTATGAATGTGTGTGTGAATGCGTGAAGGTCTACAGGGTAAAGCACTTTTGCGTTGTAGGAATACAGTTGAAAAGTGATATATAAATATAAGCCATTTACCATTTACCATCCTAGAAAATTATGTTTACAGTATCAACTACTCAAGAAATACTGCTCCTTGCCTGTGTGTATTTTTAGAGTGAATATGGTATGAGTAGCTTCTATGATTTTGACATATTTTTGAAATAGAGAAAGTCAAAACAAAGCCAAGTTGTGTATTTTAGATGATAAGTTCCTGATATTTCATTGAACTTTCATTAAGAAAGAACCAACCAGTAGAACTACTACCACTGAGTCCCGTCATTGTGACTGGTGCTGGTATGGCCAGGTAGAAATCTGTTTGGATTACATTCAAATTCCAATGCTAATAAAACATAAATAAATATTTCTGGTCTCGAGGTTTGAATATCTTTACATTTGTCAGCTTGTCACAAATATTCTTCTTTCCCTCTACAGAGAAAACCAATAATTGCCACTAGCCTGATAGTGGCCGTATCGCTCTTCGTGGTTGTGGTGAACTACTCAGAGAAGCCCTACATCCTTCTGCAGCCTGTGTTTGGTCAGACGTTCAGCAGCCACTGGATGTTCTCCAAACAGTCGTACAAGACCTTCAAGCCTCATCTGGGCTACGTCAGCATCCCCAAGCAGGAGGTGAGAGACAAGCATTTACCAATGAATACACGGACAACAAAGAGAAGGACAATATCTCATATTATTAACATGTCCAAGAGTGGAATTACTCACTATATAAAGTATATTTAAAATTAGACTGATTCCTTGAAATAAAATGTTTCAATTTAATCTCTAAAGCACAAAGACGTGTCTGTCATGCACCTGCTCCAAGTCGTGTAGTCAGTAAAATATTCATGATCAAGTCCTTTTTTTTTTCTAACCAAATCCATTGCGTAAGGAGACAAGTCTGCAAGTGACCTGAAATGTGAAGCCAATTTTAAAAGACTTACACTTGCGTTGTATCAAGTGACCAGCAGGGGGCAACTCCTATATTGCAGGTTTCACTTCAAGGCTTCGTTAGTTCAGCACATTGTTCATTTTGTACATTATGAACCCATTTTATTCAAATAGAATGAAAAAACTAGAGATACGTTAGGGTGAATCTACATTTGTCACAGACCACCACGCCGCTGCACACCACTTTAAAGGTCTTTTGTTGATACTAGTCTGGTTGTTGCTCTGCCTACGTCACATGCTTGGTGTCTCTGATTGGTTGTATGACTCCCCATGGCATCCCAGAGAAACCAGACTGATTTTGGAACAAATTAGTATGGTACTGAGTGGCCCTAGTGACTTTAATGTAGCTACTGAAGCTTTCATTTTTGTATCTTACCATAATTATAATAATAAAATTGATTAATGATAATAATATTAATGATATATGTTTATATTGTTAATTCATAACAGTATATATATTTTTTGGTATATAGTCAGGATATAGCTTCATTTGTAAACTATTTTCCAACTACAGTCTTAAGATGAAAGCAACATCTTACATTTTACAAAAACTCTTTATATTTGCATCATTTCATGCAGAGTGTCATAATTTGCATCATACATGAGAAGGTGTTTCTTCTTCTTTTCAGTTTTTTGAAAGGATCTATTGACCTGTCATCATATTTCCATAATTAAGGCACAATGAAGTGCAATAACACAAATGTAGCATCTCCTGAAGGATTTCCTTCATTCATTGTATCGGGTTCTCAGAGATGAATTTCAAAATACCCGTTTGATGTCTCTTGTGTGCGTTATTTCTTTGCAAATGCAAACAGCCATTGGTGGATTCTATTTTTCCACCTTCAAATAGCTCTGTGCTTTATGTTCCCTGCACAATTTATGGAAATTGAAATATCAAAGCCTTTTAATTCCCACCACATCAAAATGGAGAAACCAAGCAGTGCATTTGTTTTCTGGGGAGGCAGCCTGGTGGACTTGCTGGTGCTGGTGTTGAGTGGATGTTGAGTAGGCACACAAGAAAAGCTTTGAGATGCATGGAACAGAAGGTGAAGTGGAATGAGGATTCGTGTATATTGTGTTTTCAGTTTAGAGTTTTGGAGTTGCAATAGATGTGCTGGCCCTTCATGAGAAGTGGAGGCCTGATATTCTGCAGGATGATATTGGCAGATTAATGCTCAGCGCCTTCCTCTCTGCCTCTGGAGAGTTTCATCTGCACAACATTGGCTCAGACGCAATCATGCATTACACCAATCTCTATGTCTGCACCTCCTTCCGCCTTCAGACAAGCCTGCTTAAATCACTGCCCTCTCAGCGTGGAGATTTATGCAAATCATTGGAAAAGACAGGCAGCTTCTGCAGAATTAGGCCTCTTTTGGCTCAGATTCCCTCACTAGTGAGTGCTTTGTAGCGAACTAGAAAGGGCAGTGATGTGTGAGCTGTCAGCCTATGTTAAGCAAACAACAACACCTCAGGAGACATATGTATTTACCTTAGACAGTAAGGCAATCTTACATGATCCACCGTGAGGTGTCACTGAAGTATTATACATCTCTTACAAGCATGTATTATGCATAAACCAGCAGCATGTGAAGAGTCTACCTTATTTTCCTCATTTGATTGAGTCTGTCTGCAGGTGTGATAGATTGTTCCTGTTATGTTTTTCAAGGGAAATGCAAAACATTTGTCTTGTGGCACCTAACATTTATGCCTCTGGTCTATCCTACACCAAGAAAGCGACGTGTTTTTTTTTTTTTTTTTATATTTGCAATAGACCATTTTGCATCATGGCTCTTTTGAAAAAGAAACAGTATACAACAGTCTTTCTTCTTTTAGATGTGGCTCATTTGAAGGAGAAATCTTCTGTTTTGGGACTGTGCACCAAGTGATGAAATATCTCATTATGCAGTATGTTATGTAAAGTCCTCTTTAACTTAGTATCTTCTTGTTTCAAACAAGAGTTTGACTGAACTGGGTTGCTGCCTTAAAACTAATTAATTAGTTGAGACTCAACATCTGCAACAGTGTCTGATCAAAAGCTGTCCTTCAGGCTCCAAATATGAAGTCAACAACATAAGAAGCAGATTCAAATTGCCATTTATGTACATAACTTATCCCAAACCTTTGGAAATGTCGGTAGACTCACTTTTAATCATGCACATGTGAAGAAGTATGATATTCAGAATTAGTGTTGAGAATTTGGACTTCAGTGGCAGGTAGACGTCTAATTAGGCAAATGTTTTTGGTCATTTATTATGTCTCTGTCAACTTAGCATTTTTAAAATTTGTGATATTCAGTTTTTTATAATAGAAGATTTTTAAAAGCAAGTTAGTCAGGTTTCGTATAAAGCTGATGTTTATGCAGTTATTCATAAGTACAGTTTAGAGTTTGCTGTTTTGTGTAAAATGTGTAAAACCGTGTTTGACTCATACAGCACTTGAGGGTGTATATTCAAAATATGTCCACTTGAAGGCAATTTGTTGCTCTAAAATCTTAATGTACTTTGTGTTAATGATGCTATCACATGAATAATATTTACCAAGGGCACTGATACTACCCCATAAAAGAGCCTGTCATTTGGGTTTTCTTAAAACTGTGTGGATGCTCCTTTTTGTTGTTGGTCTGGAGCATGCTACACATGGAGGACCAAAACTGACACAATAAAAAAATAAAAGCAGAAAAATATATATTTTTTGTTTTTTCTTTTCCTTGTACATGCATTTGTTGTCTCTACTATTGGTTTGGACCTTCTCAGCAGTCTGGTTCTTGTTCAGCCAGCTTATGACTTTGTTGCATTTGTCCAAGATCTTCTGCTTGTCATCATCGCTGATCTTTCCAGCAAGTTTCTCATCTTCCACAGTTGACTTCATATTGAAGGTATATGACTCTAAACCAATTTATGCTGACACCTTATTGCTGGGCGTTATCTTCCAGCACGCCACATCCTCAATAAACAGAAAGGAAGGCTCCTTCCTGTTTATTGACCAATAGTAGAGGAGCTGGACCAAGAAGGGCAGGCCTCCTCATTTGCATAATGAGGTAGAAATGCATACGGTGAAGTAAAAAGAGGAGACAAGGAAATGTAAAATCAACAAATGCATGTATAAGGAAAAGCAAAATATATATATTTTTTTTTTTTGACAAAAATGCATGAACAAGGAAAAGAGGGTTTCAGGTGCCTTGCTCAGGGGCACCTCATCCATGGATGTGGACGTAGGGAAGCACTTGTTCAGGCACTCCCCCGCCCACATCATTGGTCTCCAGCCAGTACGTCACGGAACCCCCCAATTAGACTGAAGTGTGATTGTATTCTTGTTAAATTAGACATTTGTAGATTTTCAGTGGGGTGTACTCATTTTTGCACCACCGTAATTGAGTAAAACTGAAAAAATGTGTAATCAAAGTTCTATTATTGACCTTATCTTCATGTTATAAGTTAAACAGATGTTAAACTGAACTTTTTCTTGTCAACATTTTTGAAAATTGTTTGTTTTCAATGAGATATTGTTGAGAATGTTACTTTACAAAGGGGGAATACTCATTTATGCTGAGCACTGTATGTAAAAATGGTTGTATATTAGCCATTGAAATTACATTGATGAGGAAAAAAAAACATGATATATCTTGGATTCATAAGATAAGATTTATTGATCCCATAGCGGGGAAATTCACTCGCTACAGCAGCTCAAAAGACGACATAAAATGCAAAAATCATACTGTAGGAAATGAAATCTAAAACAAATGCAAGAATCTTTTTTTTTTCTTTTGCTTTTTGTTCATAATGTTTCACCAGTTTGTCTCACAGACTAACTTAATTTGAGAACACAGTTTAACATGATTTAGCAGAGGTACAATGTAACTGTTTTTCCTTGATCAGGGCTGAGGGTTAAACAATCGCCGCTGTCCTCGATTTGCATCCAGGAAAATCATTGGTGCTCCCACCCAGGGCACACCCATAATGTTGTTGTGGAGGACACCTCAGATCGGCAATTTTTTCAAAATCAAGTGGGTTATCTGTGGTGTATGGGTCACGAATCATGAAAAACATCTTTTGGGTGTATGAGCTGAACCGAATCACTAACTGAAATGATCCACTCACTTCACAGTTCAGTTGAGCTCAGCTGGGAACGAGGCAACAAGCAGAGACTAAAGGAACGTAATTGTTTCTCTGCCACAAACTCAAATGCACACCTTTTGATTCCAGCTGGTTTAACAGTCTTTCTCAGTTAACACAGTATCAAATATTTTAGCTGGTTATTAGTTAAAGAGCAAAAAGTCTCATCAGAGCAGCTATAGCTGCATCAGGATCAGTGCTCCATTCATTGAATTAAATAAACTAGCATGCAACTTAGCACACTAATAACCAACAATGAAGGTTAAATTAAATCACAGGAAATTAAATTAAATTGATTCATTTATTTTATATAGCGTCTATCTCAACACAAGTTGAAACCCAGAGCACGGCTTCTGAGCAACATGGCAAACCAAGCAGTGGCAAGGAAACAACCATCCACCATCACACCACCCCCAGGCCTGTTCAGCCTTGCTTGGCTGCTCAGAAAATTGAGGCCAGAAACCTGAACCAGGGTGGCCTGGATTGCTCTGTTAAGCACTGGAAGTGACAATAGGAACACATCTGGCGTGGCTCGGCCTCAGTAGGGCTGGCCTGGGCTTCATAGTGTGAAAGCAGCTTATGTGCGCTTGTGTGTGCCTTCATCTGCGACTTTTACAGTTTACGTGATGTTTATGTTGATACTGAGGTATGGTAAAATCCTGACATTCAGATTTAACACACATGACCTTTGTGTGTGTGTGAGAGAGAGGGAGAGAGAGATTTGTTTGGGCACCGTGAAACAGAGACTGAGTGGATGTTCAATGCTAAAATTGGCATCTCTACCCAAGAGAAGTGTTTGGAATTAATTACTTTTCCCTGTGCAGAAGGCTAAAGCTAATCATATATATATATATATATATATGTATATATTTATATATGTATATATTTTAGAAGAAGGATTTTAAGTCCCAGGGAGATACTGAGATACTTGGCCTGTTAATGCCATCATTATTGCTTATTGAATAATCCTGTTTAGAGCATTTTAATGAACGTCAAGGTTAAGTTCATACCTCAGTGCTCTAATTCAATGATGGCTGCGTTTCTGGCTCTGTGCCTGGTTTTAATTTTTTTAAATTTTTTCTTTTTTTTTTAAATACCCCACTTTATTTTTAACACAGTCGTGCATTAAATCAGAGGCTTTGCTGAGTAGGTTTTGTATTTATCAGAGTGCTAGAATTATTGGGATTATAAAAGTGCACTCTGTTTGCGATTACTGCACACCACACCGAAACAGCAGTCTTCAACACAAAACTGAAACATTAATCACAGCTGACGAGAGGAGGACGTTTTTACATTTTATTGATTCACAGAGATTTGTTGGTCATTACATTCCAACACGTGCTAAATCAAAATGTTCCAGGAGTGGTTTTAGTCCTTGGAAAAAGTTTTATGCAATTCTTTATATGATCATGACTACAGATTTTGATTTTCCTTTTTAAATCAACATCTTTAATACAGGAGATGGCTGTTTTTCTTTTCTCTTTTTCCTTGGAGGCTGGTTTCTGGTCACAAAGCCGTGTGTCTCACTTGCAGTTATCGAGCCAGTGTTCCCCGCAGAGCTCGGCCAATCTGTGTGTGCTGAAAGGCGTGATGGAGTTATGAGCTGGGCTGAGGGGAGCAGGTGATGATGGATGAGCTGCTGACAATTCAGGGCAGCTGGGCCGTGTGTCTCAACCGCTCAACAATTGGAGAAATACTGGGCCAGGTGCTGAGTTTCTCAACTCCTGATTGCATCCATAGGTAGAAAATAAAGCAATACCAGAAGGGTCTGCCGGAGTTAATCAAAAGCTGTGGTTTTAGCTCATGTAAACACACCAAGGAGTACAGATAAGCCAAGTGGCTATGCTGATTTCTCTTGCAAGACTGTCTTTGTGCACAAAAACTTTTTATTTATTTAATCATGAAACACAGAGTGCAAACAGAAACCAACCAGTGACATTAAAAACAGCTTCCATTAAGCAAATGATGAACAAGACTTAGTGAAGACTCACTGTATTGTGTCTCGTAACTTTGTCTTGAATTAATTCACTAAAGTAGCTTCAATTAGGTAAATCTCCCATTTTGGATTCAAAGAGGGCTTTCTTCCTCTGTTGGCAAAGCATAGCTAAGAGCTCTTACTGAAGATTCATTATCAATCCCCTCGCTGCAGTAATAATACAGTATATATAAAATATACATACTATAAAAAATGAGGGTCCTTCCTTGCTTCTCTATTATGAATCAAAAAAGTTTTAACACCTGAGGCGTCATGCTCAGTTATCTTAATCTGAGTTATTTCTGGGCAGCAAAACATCAGTTTTATGAAACAGAAGAACATTATAGAGGCTTGTGATTCACACAAAAAAACAAATAGACAACAAAAACTCAAAATGCTTTATGAAGGCATTAAGATGAAACAACAGAAGAAATTGTATAAGAATGCAAATACAATCTATAAATAAAACTGAAAAAACAGAATTAAACAAAAAGGAATAAAATAAAGCTTAGATAAGTTTAAAACAGTGCAGCAGTAATTACAGTATAAAAAAGATAAATAGTTTTAAAACATAATTATACAAACAGCCAGCTGAAACATAATAATAATAGAGCACAAAGAACAAATAAAATCAGCAATCATAACATCAACAATATTTAAACCTAGAATAGCTTGACTTTTCACTTCTAGGCACTCAAAAGTAAAGTATAGACATTATTATATAGAGAAATGCAATGTCCTCTGCTTGGCGAGAGTGGGAAGAACAACTCAGTTTTAACCAGGGTTAAATCTGAACACTTGGATGTCCTGACATTTGTCTATAATGTGGACATTCACACATTAATAACCACATCAGAAATAAGGTTTGCACATGAATACCAGCATGTCCACTATACAGCCTGACGATTTTGTGTGCAGTCGCATTGCTACCCCTATTTTATTTTTGCGTTGTGGCACATTAATCACAGCTGATGAGAGGAGGACGTTTTTACATCCATCCATCATCTATACCTGCTATGTCCTGTACAGGGTCACGGGGGTCTGCTGGAGCCTATCCCAGCTCACTTCAGGCGAAAGGCAGGGCTCCACCCCTCGCCAATGCATCGCAGGGCCACATGTAGACATACAACTGTTCACACTCTCACCTAGGGACAATTTAGGAACACCAGTTAACCTTACATGCATGTCTTTGGACTGTGGGAGGAAGCCAGAGTACCCGGTGAGAACCCACGCAAGCACGGGGAGAACATGCAA
>JBAMYA010000009.1:1694078-1729859 GCA_037176975.1 Arrhamphus sclerolepis
TGAGTTGAGGTACCGCTAAAAAGAAAAAAAAAATATGTGTGTGGTGCGTGGGAGGGGTGTGTGTGTGAAATTTTGTTACATGTTTTTTCTTGTAGATGTATTTTATTGCCGTTTCACATCATATCCAGGGGACTACAGATGAAAACTAGCCTTTTAACCATGTGTAATCGTGTGTTTTGAAACTGAATTGTCCCCTTTTAAATAAACTAAACTAAACTAAACTAAATATACCGGCTTTGGAATGAAGGAAAAGTGTAAACTCAAATAAGAATATTATTGGCATCGCATAAACGATAGTCCTTGTATGTCAAAATAGCAACTGCTTGAATCCAGCTCAAATACCTTTCATAATGTGCACAAGTTATTGACATTCATGAGTTCTTTCAGTTCAGTGAATACATTTCCAAAAGCACACAACTACTTTGCAAAAAATTTTCCACAACTCAGATCAAAATCTACAGTTCAGTGAGATGAAAGAGCTATGTCCATTTTTCTCTCAATGAAGTCCAGAGTCCAGAAAAAAAAAAAAGTGTCGTTCAAAGGCCGTTGAGTTTAAGAGGATTGTGTTTATATGGGCATCTGGGAAAGATGCTTGAATGGATGGTGGACTGGGTGTATTGCAGTAAAGGGCCTACCAAACCACAGAGTTTATTAGGTCCAGGAGGTGTTGAGTGACCACAATGGCATGGTTCCCCTGTCTCTTTCCAGACTCAGTTGGAAGGTTCAGCATCAATATTCCAAAAGATCCAGTCCAAGAAGGCAAGGTCAGGAATGACATAAAATCTCAGCATCTCACCTGATCAACTCCATGTAACTTTTTGGTCAAGTTTTTCACAAAAAATGGTAAAACCAGTCTTCTAAGTCTGTTTATAGTCTCCATCAGCAATTACGTCAACACATCGTGTTGTCTCTGTCTCTCTGTGAACACAAGAGGGGAAAAGAAACTGTCTCCTGCAACATGGGAGCAAGGAGGTGGGACTAACTATCGCCAGCTAGCCTCCTGAGTCGAACTGGAGTTGTGACTCAGCTCTAATAGGCCAATTTGGAAGTCACTCCAAACAATGTCCACAACACTACAGTCACTGAATGAAATTAAGTAGTACGATATAATTTTGAAATCATAACATCCAAGTTGCTGCATCATGTAGGTTATCTTAGATAGATGCATAATGTTTAGATTGTATCTTAAATAGTTTCCTTGATCATGAGAGCAAATTTACCAGGTGTTTCCTACCATTTATAAATGAGATGAACGTCTTCCACCACAATCACCAAGTGGTCACATTATTCCAAATGTTTAATTAGCTGTTGATGCCAAAGCCGATTCAAATGGCCGTTGTTTATCATCCCGACTACAACGCAAAACGACTGAAATTGTACAGTGAGAACCAGCCATTAGAGACGCTCTACAAAGACAGACTGATCTGATTGGCTCCCCAAGACTTTTATGCATAATTACTGAGCTGCAATGGAGGGTTAGCTAGACAGACCTGCTGAGTAAATTTAAATTTGCTTGTGGTACATTTAGATTTCGAGCCTAGTTGAGTATGGCAAAATCATTATGTGGGACTGAGGAGAGTTGCATTTCCAGATAAGAAAAAGTTGTCAGTTGCTTCCTGAAAACTAGTTTAGATCTTGAAATCTCATGTTGAGACTCTAGAGGAATAAAAAAAAAAAAAAAAAAATGTTGCTTACTTTTGTCTCATGTTGTCCCAGGCTTGTTTTTAACCCTTTGGTGGAAATTCAGCACCACGTTGTGAACTCAAAACAGCTGTACGTACACAGAAAAACGCCAATGCAGTCTATTTATAATTATTCATTAACTAAAAGAAAACAACAAAAAAGAAGTGCTTTTGGAAAGCTTTATTAAGTTATACTTCTTCCACTGCTGCAGCTCTGTGATACTAACCTTTCCTCTGCTGCTGATCAGGGGCTCATTAAGGGATAAAATGCCGTGGGAGCTTCATCCCGACAGAAAGCTGTTAGCATGCGTCTGTGCATTGTTTGTGTCTTAATAAATTCCTACTAAGCTGAATACACTCAGGATTAGATTAATGAGTCTGCTGTTTGTGGAGGAGGCTCATCACCTTGGCAATGATTAAAAAAAATAAATAAAAATACCATTTTACTACTTTGGGGTCCGTTCCAGAGTTGCTGCCAGGAATCATTACTTTCATTGGGAAGATGCAACTCAAGTGAATGTATCTCATTTGTATGTTTCTAATCACAAGGTTGGCTGTTATTGCATCTGAGATGCATATCCATTAAATAAATGAATAGACATTACCTTGGTAATAAAACACTAGTGCCATGATTCATTTCATTAGCTTTTTCCTATTAAAAAAGTGTCTGTGGGAACACCAACGAGCTCTCCTCCAAGTGCCATCTGGTCACACTGGATTATCATTATCACTTTGTATCAGAGGGCATGTTTCACATGGTTGTAATGGAAGAGGATTTCATATTGCTTACTGTAATTAAAAAGACAAAGACTTGACTTTTCTGCAGCATAAATGACCAATGACACTAAAAATGATTTATATGCGTCATGTGTAGGAGTCTCTTCTCTTTTTACCTGGGTGTCATGTCTGTACTGGGCCTGCTGATTGCTTGTGCAGGCAGGCAGCTGGACCATTTTTGGTTCCCTGTGAACTGAAGTGAGCTGTCTGGTGAAGTGCTGCAAGCAGATGGTTGCTCTGACTCCTTCCAGCAGCACAAGCACACGTTGATGTTCCCTCGACACCAACATCACTCTGGGGTGTTTCATGTGTGACAGGAAGAAAGTGATGGCAAGACTTTCACATTTATTTAAAGAAAATTAACCTTTTATCTCATACCAGGATTGTCAAACTCTTTTTCATCCCGGGGCCACATCATTACCATGGTTACCGTTAAGGCGCTAGTTATTCTTTATTTTCTAAGCTGTCAGATTTTCTCCTAGTTCCAGTTTGACAAAAAAAAGGGTGGGACTTTTTGTCATAAAATCTACAATTTCACAAAAATCACAACTTGTATCATAAAATTCAGGCTTTTGTACTCAAATCACAGTTTTTTTGTAAAATCAATTTTTTTTCATGAAAAAAAATCCCATTTTTATTTTCATAAAAAAGTAATTTTTTTGTCATAAATGCTCAAACTTTAGAAAAAATTGTGACGTTTGTCATAAAATCAAGAAATGTTTTAATTTTTCTTGTAAAATCACACATAAAAAAACAACTTTTTTATTTAAGAAAAACAACAAATGATGTAAAATTGCAAATTTTGAAAGACTTTTTTTCTCCCCAAAAACCATGACTTTCCATTGTACTGTGTCATAAATGTCACAAAATGTCTGCCCCGGGGCCTCCTTCCAGTCGGAGATGCCGGGAACACCTCTTGGGAGGCGTCCAGGGAGCATCCTCACTGTACCACCTCAACTGGCTCCTCTTAATGTGAAGGAGCAACGGCCCAACAGAGTCCTTCCTGGATGACTCAACTTCTCACCTTATTTTGAAGGGAGAGTCCAGCCACCCTACGGAAGAAACTCATTTTAGCTGCTTGTATCCGCGATCTCATTCTCTCGGTCACTACCCACAGTTCATGACCAAAGGTGAGGGTGGGGACAAAGATTGCCCGATAAACAGAGAGTCTCGAATGTTGGCTCAACTCCCTCTTCACCACAACAGACCAGTACAGAGTCTGCATTACTGCAGATGCCTCACCGATCCGTCTATCAATCTCCCACTCCATTCTCCCCTCACTCGTGACCCCAAGATACCTAAACTCTGCCACATGGGGAAGAACCTCATCCCCAACCTGGAGAAAGCATTCTACCCTTTTCCAACATAGGACCATGGTTTTGGGTTTGGAGGTCCTGATTCTCATCCCAGCTGCTTCACACTCAGTTGCAAAACGCTGGAGGGCTGAGGGTCCAGAGAGCTGGAGGTCCCTGACCAATGAAGCCAACAGGACCACATCATCTGCAAAGAGCAAAGAGGCAATCCTGAGGTCACCAAACTGAAACCCCTCCGCACCCCAGCTGCGTCTAGAAATTCTGCCAATAAAAGTTATGAACAGGATCGTGAGAGACGGCAGCACTGGCAAAGTCCAACTCTCACTGAAAAAGAATCTTACAACTGGAAATGCAGGCCAGAATCTGCTTGTACAGGGACCGGGTAGCCTGAAACAATGGACCCTGTACCCCATACTCCCCGACCACCCCCCACAGGACACCCCGAGGGACATGGTCAAAGATCTGTCTGACAGGTTGTTCTGCAAGACATTCCCAGCAGACCCTGATGATACGTTTGGGTCAACCTGGTCTGACCTGCATTTTTTCCCACCACCTGATCCAACTCACCGCCAGGTAGTGATCAGTTGACAGCTCAGGTCCTCTCTTCTTCTTCCAAGTGTCCTGAATATACGGCTGCAGGTCAGATGATATGACTATAAAATTGATCATCACCATTCCTCCCAATCACACCCTTCCAAGTCACACTGTCCTACCCAGAAGGGCATTGAAGTCCCCCAACAGAACATGGGAGTCTCCTTTATGGGCCCATATCCGTGCTCGTCAGGGACTCCAAGAAAGCTGGGTACTCTGGACTGCTGTTTGATGCGTAAGCACAAACAACAGTCAGGTTCCCCAACCCGGAGGCGCAGGGAAGCTACCCTTTCATCCACCGGGGGAAAACTCCAACACACAGACCCTGAGCCGGGGGGCTATAAGTGAGCCCACTCCCGCTCTGCGCCGTTCACCATGGGCAACTCCAGAGTGGAACATGGTCCAAATCCTCTCAAGGAGAATGGTTCTAGGACCCAGTCTGTGCGTTGAGGTGATCCCGACTATATCTAGCTGGTACCGCTCAACCTCACGCCAAGCTCAGTCTCCTTCCCCACCAGAGAGGTGACATTCCATGTCCTGACAGCCATAGTCAGCACGCCAAGGCTCCCGCCTTTGGCCACTGCCTGTCCCGCATTGCACCTGCCTACAGGAGGGCGGACACACATCTCCCATTCCTCTGCCTAGCCGGGCCTCATGAGCTTAGGCCGGGCCACTAGGCTCCTGCGAATGAGCCCCTCCCCCAGGCCTGGCTCCAGGCTGGGACCCGGGTACTTCTGTGAAGGGCGAGGGACGTTGTGAATAAAATTATAGTCATAAAATTTCAAATTGTTTTTATAATCTCAACTTTTTGCCCTAAAAACACATTTTTGAACTTAAAAAAAGGTTCAGGTTCAGGTTTTACAAAAATCACAACAAAAAAAAAAACAAATTAGCAACTTTTGCGTGTAAATAAATCATGACTTTTTTTTTTACATAAACCATCTGCTTAGTGATGCCTGACTGCTCTCCTCACATCAGCTATTTTATTTTTGGATGTCAGTACCAAATCAAACGGTCAGTGGCATTGAAATTTCCTCAGAGATTTTCTAGATAATGTATATGATTGTCTTTGACTGAGTTTGACACCAGTTTACAGTATAAAAGCTGCTATACAGAGGACACAATGTCTTTAAATGAACCTGTTCCCCTTCTCTAAATTCATGGATTATTTGATGTATTTTTATAATAATTTATGTAAATTATGTTGATTATACATCAGCATTCTCCTTTACAACAAATAAACAGATTTTAGTTTTTGCAATGACAATTGTTTTTAATCTTGTACTATAACACTTAGGCATGCAGTGACACTTACAATATCCCCCCATGAAATGTAGCATTATTTCATAATTATGTAGTGCTTCAAAACTGTACTTGAGTGTTGTATTTGAGTAAACGTATTAGACACACACATGTCCAAGTAGACGCCACAGCAGTCAGGCAGACATGATGCAACACGAAACAGAAATATTCAAGTTAAGTAGACATCTCCAAATTGTTCTTAAGTATTTGAGAAAATGCCACACACGCATACGTGCACAAAAAACAGAGGCGCAGGGGAATTGAAAGACACACACGTGCTGTGTGCCAAACGAAAATTTGTATCATCTCAGGAGATTCTTCTTGCTTGACGACTGTTGTCAGTGGCAGGTGGTGTTTTATACACACACAAAGACTTCTTTTTTGGATACTGTGTCTCATTATCTTCTGTTCCAGCACATAATAGACTAAAGAACATTTAGCACTGAAAATGGTTTCAGAGGGAAGCAGAGCTTTTCCCCGCAGAGCGACTGTAGTATTGCAGATGGATTATTACCGTTTTGTGTTTTATGAGACTTTTGTTGTTACATCACAAGAACAAAACACCAATTCCTCATTTAAGCTCTAGGTCAACATAACTCAGTAATTCCAATATATAGGAGCTGGTCTCCAGACTGGAAAAAAGTTTTTCTCGTATACCCAAACAAACACATGCCTTCTTGAGTTCCTACAACTCACAGTCTGTTTGATTGTTCCTGCTCACGCATATATCATAAATTTGTCTCATGCTACGATCGTGAACCTTTTATCTTTCAGCTTCATTCTCAAATCACTGTACCTACTTTGGAAATGGGACTTTTGCGGTGGAAGGAGCGACGTGATTTGAAAATGAAACAGTGCACCTTGTGCTCAGACTTCTCCAAGTCATTAATTCTCAGCAGACTTTTCTCAACAAGATGATCATCTCGTTATTGATTCAGTCCAGTGTTTACCACGCAGTGCGGGGCAATAACCAAGCGATCTCTACCCAACACCTGAGCTGAGAGGATTATGTGAATGCTTAAGCCCACCGCATGAATAAACGGTGATGTGATAAAGGCGGCTGGAGCTCACTTGAGAATGTGAAATCAAAACACAAAAACAAAGAAAATACAAAACACAGAATTAGCTTCATGTCTGTGTACACACTCAAGAAAGTCCTGCAGATGTTTTAATGATGTTTTTGAGGTTGTTGTTTTTCACTTGCATAAGGACTTTATCAGATATTATAATTTTGAAGGCGCTGGGAAACGAGTGCGCATTTCAAACTTTTCCTCATCAAAGAATGGCCCTGAAATCCCTCCGTGTCTCTGCTGCCCTACATTTCATGGTCTCTAAAGTGTTTCTTTCCCTGACAGCCACTCCTTTTTCTTGCTTCTCCTTTTCATCTATCAGATTGCATTTCATTCTCTCCCCCTTCTCAGCCCGCCTCCGTCTGTCATGCCCCCCCTCCTTTTTTTTTTGTATTTCCCCTATCTCTCTGCCTCTCTCTTTCCTCCAAATGTCCCTCTATCATTTCCTCCTAGCTTTTCCTCCCTCTATCCTCCCTGCTTGCCACCTACTGCTGCAATTTTACAGCAAAACAGGGAGGAGAGGAAGAAATTCTATGACCTGGTAAATTGCACCTCATCTTTTGTATTCATGCCAAAGCAATCATTCCTTCAGGGGTGTGTCTGTGTGGTCCTCACAGCAATATCTCTCCTCGTCCATCTGGGTGTGGATACAAGAACAGGCAGTGGCTGCATCATTGTGCAGTCTGCACCAGCTCCAAGCAAGCCGATATGGAGTCAATTAAGGCAGAAGATTTTGTGTTGCAACAAGGTGCAACCTTCCACACTGGCTCCTTTCTTTGTGTTCTCGTTTAGGGTCACCTGCACGGGATGAGGTGAGGAGGAGGTGAAGGTTTTATCTTTGAGGAACAGAAAAGGGACAAAAACAGGGCCCAACTTTGTTATTTTCACCTTTGTGTAAAGGTGGTGTGGAGACATATATTGTAACGACAGAGTCCCGCCTTTAGGGTAGAAGTTGGCTGCAGAGGTGTTTGGATGCAAGCGCGTTTCTGAATGGGGAGGCAGACAGGGGAGTGGAGCATGAGACAGTGTGGGTGGATACGATCATTAAAGAATTGAGTTCATCCGCTGTAACACATGTCACAGAGTAGTTTTAGGACAGTTGTTTTTTTTTTGTTAATACGTTCTAAAATATGAGAACTAAAGAGTTTGACATCAAAGTGTGTTGAATTTCAGGTAAGTGGCAGTCATTGATTTGTTGAAAATCAGTGCCTGTGACCATTTCCATGTTTTGGTATGAAAGAATCTGCACACAGGGTTGCATTTATATGCACACATCTCAGTTTGTTATTAAATGACGGAGATTTCTCAATGCTGAAAGCAAAAAAGGATGTATTCAAATGAGATTCAAGGTTATGGCAAATCTTATTATCAGTATACAGCAGCAAAACATAGAACTTACTGCCAATAATTCAATGAAAGGAATGCTTATCTGAGTGTTTATGGAAGTTTTAGAACTAGTGTTTCACGAATTAGTAGGGTTGCAGGTGAAAAATATCTGGAAACTTTTCATGTGAGATTAAGCTGGGGAATTTTGGATGTATTACAATTTGGAATCAAATTGTTTACGTGGCAAAAAAGTTAATTAATGTCATGCACATATAATAATATATTATATATATATATATATATATATATATGTTGATATACTTCTGCTTAAATTTTTTTAAAATGTGTTTAAATTACATTGAAATCCCATTTTTCAGGTCAGCATGTCCAAATTTGCTGTACATTCCCAAAATTCCAAATTGAGTCCAAAAGCATAGTTTGCATCGTATCAACATATTATTGTATTAGTTTTCTGGTTTGGCTTCATCAAAAGCTATTCCTTCAAGTTGCAGTTCAAGGCAATGCAAGTGTACTTGTTTGTACAATTCACACAGAAGGACAATTTAAAGTGCTTTATGGAGGCATTAAGATGAAAAAAGGAAAGAAAGATGAAAAGAAAGCTAAGACATGAGATTTAAACAGAAATGTCAGAATGGAGATACTTGTGTTACTGTGTCAAAGTAAAATAGAGCTGGAATGCGGGAGAAATGTTTAGATCTGCAAATAAAAAAATTACTTTGAGCAATAACAACAACAAAAATCACTTTTGAATCATAGGATTGTAGCCAGTCTAGGAAAAAAAAAAAGTGAAAAAGGACCTGAGCAGTGTTACAGATGTTATAATGCAGGTCCGTGCAGGCAAAAAATTAATGTTTCATTTGGGCACATTTTGGCACCATAGACGCCATTTCACCATTCTCAGGTAACATGTCAATATCATAGATATTAATTTCATCTAAATACAAATGTTTTTTACTCATTTTGAAAACTTACTTTGATCTCTATACATTTTCAAATAACACCAAATGAAACTAGTGTTGCTGAAATACCAAGTGAAAACGACCTCTAGGATTATCTGATATCCACTGATTTCTTGTGTAGTGGCACAGAGAGCACCGTTAAGTATTCAATACATGAACCATCAAGGAGATGATGAAAACAACTGAGACATTTTGGACTAAAAAACCTGCTAAGACCGAGGCCATAAACTTGTAATCGAGATTGCTGACTTAGCGATGAGGCAATGAGCAATGTGCAAGAGCTAGTAAACACTTCCATGAGTGTCATGTTTCTGAAATGTAACAAGAGCACACATGCTTCAGGATGCTTGAAATATGCCTTAATTTCTGCATGTGTTTGAAAATCTGAACGCCGTCTCATTTGGACTGAACTTGCTGCATGCGGTGCGTAGTAGCTGAATGCGTGGGAAACTACAAGCCCTGGGTAATGCAGTGTTGCTTCCAGGAGGAACATTCCTCTTCTGCAGGGGCTCTAACATAATTTCAGTGGTTCTTTGTCATGTTGAGAGCAGAATTTAAAATGATTCCTATCACATACAAGACCCTTTTGGCCCTAACCAATCACTCTCTGAATGCAGGCTTTCTTATTGTTCCCAGAATTTGTAGTAGAGCGATGAGAAGCAGAGTCAGGCAGGAAGTACGAAGAAAACAATGATTTTTGCATATATTTAGGCAAATATCAGCCATAATGTGTATCAATTCTTATTATGAATACATTAAGGAAGTAATTATGTAATAAATTGATAAAACAATATTTTATTAGGAGTGATTAGAAGCAAAGACGATGTAGCTGAGTGCATTAACAGTAGGCTTTGAAAGCATTTATATATTGTAATCAACAAATATCAGTGAATAAAGGCCTTACTCAGTTTAAGAATGTTGGATTGTAATAATGTCATATAAATGAACTTTTAGAAATAGGTGAAGGTTTAATACCCTTGTTTTATGTGTCTCTGTTTGCTGTGAACCTAGAAAAGACAGGGATATTTGAATGATCAAACTGTGCAAAGACCTAAATAAATAAATAAATATGCACACTGCTCTTAACATGGGGACGATCTGGATCGATACATGAACATATTTAATGTAAAATCAAGCAGGTGATACTGTAAATGTAACAGACTGTCATTAATTTCAAGTAGATTTAAAACATCCAGTTGTAGATTGTTGTTGATAATGATTTTGTTGTCCTTCATCTCTGATATTAATATAATCAATACTTCTTGACTGTGTGAACATTAAAATTCTGTAGGCCTACTTCATTCTTATTTTTAATTTTAATGTAAAATGTCATTTATATTTCTACAGGCCTGTTCATTACACTGCAGCCTGTCATGGCCTTTTAAAATATTAATCATATTGAAGCTTTTTTTAGTGTTGAAATAAAACAAAATTACACATGACAAGCAACTAACTGAAATAAAACTTTAATGCACAATGCAATAATGTAAAACATACAATGTATTAATAAATATTTATCTTTTATTTCTTATACTGTTGGGTAGTTTAATGTGCATCAATGAATCATACTGCATGAGGTTCCAGGGGTTTAAACATCTGGAAATGCAGCTGATCCTCAGAATTAGTAATGACAGGTTGATCCTGAACAACCAGTCTGTTAGTGGAAACCAGCTGGATCATCATGATGGTCTGTCTGGTGACTGGTACCTCCCTTGTAACAAAACTAACAACAGATTAGAATGAATGAAAACCCTGACAAAACAACAATTGAAATGTTTATGTTTTGTGCATTTATATTAAATGTATATACAACTTATAACATTAATCATAAACACTTTAAATGTCTTTAGAGCCACTTTCTTCTGACTATGAAACTAAGTTTATGCTGCTGATCTCATCAAATGTCACTGACACTGGTGTGATGTGTTGTTCAAAATACAGACAAACTTTAAATACATTGGATAATTACCAATATTCAGTTGCAACCAACTGAATCTTCATAGAAAAAATATTTTAGATGCCGAGAAGGTCGTCTGATGCAGTTGTGCTTAAGAGATTCAGCTCGGACAGGAGCAGCATCAGAGTAGAACACGTGCTACCAACTGCAGATGATTACAGCTAATTATTCTGGTGATTAACATTATCAAAAACTTTCTAAATGAACAAAAGAATGATATACTGTCAATTCAAAATAATAAATGACTTTAATTTAATCAGCTTACTGCTGAACGTGCCTCAGAAACTCAGAGAATGAATGGAGCTCTGATGCTGGAACTACTGGAGTTTGGACCAACCAGCATCTCCATGAACCACAGGACTTCTGCATTCTTCGACTTCTGTTGAAGTCTATGGGAGCATCAGAGCTCTGTTCTACTCTGAGCTGCTGGCTCTGACATAGTGGACACAAAGGCACGAGTCAGACAGAAAGGATTATTAAAAACTCGGTGATGTTTAATCAGGCAGCGTCTGGTACATGCGTAGGCAAAGATGAACAAAGCAACGGTACAAAATCAGCAGGCAAAATCTGGGGTCAAAAACAAGCAAAAAAGGGTCAACAACGTCAAAACTAGACGTGAATAAATGACTTGGACGACTGATAAGATGACAAGGCAAACACACAACGAATAAGACAAAGACGGGGTATAAATACAATAAACAGCGGGGAAGACAATGAACAGGTGAAGACAGTTAGGACGAAGACAGAAAAACAAAACTGATGGCAAGACAGTGACAGAAACTGACTACAAAAATAAAACGGTGAACAAAGACAACACAAAGACCTGGCATGACAGGTTTTTTTTTTGTTTTGTTTTTTTTGTTTTTTGTTTTTTTGCGTTTGTTCGATAAAACACTTTGGGTTGCGGTTTGAAAGGTTTTCTTTAAAGTAAGATAAACTGCTTCCGGTTAACTTGTAAAACAATAAGAGCCTGGGATGAAATAACCTTTTGGTTCACTAAAAAAAACCAAAAAAAAACCTTAGGGTATTTAAATTCTGAATGATTATTGGTTGAAATGCACCAAAGGTTGCTGAAATGCAAACATAAGACCACATGCTGCACTAGTCTCTCTCATTTTTGTAAGTATTCTGAAATTTTGATGTATATGTTTTCACCATTAGCCAGTGTTTGACCGCTGAAGCTTGGATGTAGCCTACATGCGTTTAGATATCAGGCTGGTATGAACCCAAACGCAGGAGGCAAGAAGCAGGAGTAAACCATGATGTATTTCATTTAAATGTCAAGGCAGGAAAGTCCGCAACATAGAGCAAACTAAATAAACCACCAGAATAAAGTAAAAAGCAAAAGGAAAGAAGAAAAACCAAACCAGGACAAAACAGGAGCAGAAGGAAGTGGTAAAACACGGTGACCAAAGAACTCAGCAACAAAACACCGTAGACAAGTGGAGAGAAAGACAATTAACTCAATTCAATTCAATTTACATTATACAGTATAGTGCGTATTTATGATAAGTCATCTACAGGTGCTTTAGAAACCCAGAGCATGACCGCACTGCCATCAGTGGCAAGAAGAAACTCCCTCTTGGGAAGAAACCTTGAGCAGAACTCAGCTCTTGTGGGGGGGGGGGGTGCCTCCTGAAGACCAGGAGGAGAGGAGATGAGGAGAATCAGGACAATTAATAAAGGGGCAAGAGCTGACGAGACACAGGTGGAAACTGTTAGGAATGATGGGACCAGGGAAGTAAAGCAGAAAAAAAAAACCAAACAGAATACAGACTTTCAAAATAAAATACAAATAAAATTAAAAGGGCAAAGATGAGAAAACAAGAACACAAGACAGGACTCAAGAATGCAAAAAAATAAAAAAACAAACATATTAAACAAGAATGCAGAGTCTAAATTAAAAACATTGAGCCAAATCCAGATCCTAACAACGCCCACACTAATGCATTTACATATTAAACCCTGAAATCTTCACAATTCCAGCAAGATCAACCTTCAGAAAGATAATAATTTTGATCAGCTGCAGAGAAAAAGGCAAAAAAAAAGTATTGAGAAATGATGATGTAGTTGCACATTCACTTCCTGATTTGCCGTTCTTATGTGGACAGAGCCATACATTTGGTATTTTAGTATTAATGCTGTATTCTACATATCCTCTACATCTCAATAGATGTCATGAAGCAGTTTTCCTCTCTTTCCTCAGCCACCAAAATTCCTTCTTTCCCAGCGGGAAGAAGGAATTTTGGCCCTCCTCTCTGCCCCTTATTTTACCCTGTAATGACAGTAACTGATAAACTGTATCAGTACTTTCCTGTCTTTCATCCTCAACCAACCGCAGTTCTTGTCTTTTATCAGTGACTTAATTTACTGAGCCGATGAAAGAAGCTGGTGACATGCAGTGGTCATGCAGTGGTCATGCAGTGGTCATGCAGTGGTCATGCAGTGGTCAAAGGCTGCTAAGTAGCTAAAGAAGAGTCTAACCAGTATCTAATTATGCACTCTCCTCCCGACTGGACAGCGGGTAATTGACGGCTCTACTGTGAAGTAGTCCACTTATTATAAATGACTTTGGGCTTAATTTGTCAAGACTGCAAACTGTTCTCTACTTGCCAAGGAAATATGAGAGTTTTTTTTGTTGTTGTTGTTTGTTTTGGTTTTTTTTGTCACGTAAATATCTTACTGCATGGACCGATAACTTCAGTGTTTTTTGTTTGGCCTTTCCTGCAGTGAATAGTTGCTCACTAATATTTTCAGTTGCATTTTGTCCTTTTACGGAGCACTTTGTTATTAAGCTATGCTTGCTTATTTTGGCTCACTCCAAATTAGCTCTTTTTTTTCCTGTTGGAGCAAGTTTACATAACAGTTTTTCTTCTTGTAGCATCTATCTCCTGCCCCCACAAAAAAAAGAAAAGAAAAAAAAACAACAACAATAACATCAAGTCAGTCACCGAGACTAATCAAAATAGCATGACTGATTGTTTCTGCGGCAACTTTGCTAACTGGGCTGAGGACATGGTGGCAGAAATATGGATGAAATACAACAAATTATGGATTAAAAGTCTGGACTCGGCTATAAGTAGACACTTTTTAAAGGGACAGTTTGTGTGGAGAATTATTAAATATGGCACACACAACTTCAGTGCTACCTGTCTCTCTAAGATGGTTGCATGAGTTTTTTCTTCTCCTTCTTCTTCTTTTAAACACTTTTATTGAATTTTCCTTCAGGGATTGAGAAAAGTATTTTTAAACAGACCAGTGGCTTGTTTTGATTAATCTCTTGTTTCTGTCACCAGGCAACATTGGCAGCCGGTGAGCGACCACAAAAAGTAACTAGGGACTTCTAGTAGATGGAAAGATACAAAAATAAAAAAATAAAAATGCAGTAAGTATGACAGGTGTGCAAAGGGAAATATCCATTGACTTTAGGACAGGGCAATTAACCAGAAATTAACAGAAATCTTTTACATGTCAGTTATTTCATCCCCCCCCTTCACTGTTATTGCTTCCACCACTGTGTGTTCATGTGTGGTTCCCTTAAACACATGCTACTGCCTGTCTGGTCACATGACTCCACCTCATCCAGTCTGCAAACTGCAAACAACATGGAGGAGATACAGAGAGGACTGAGCAACTCCAACAGCTTGCACCAAAGGAAAATGCACATTCTGGCATTTCTGAAAACGGCACTGAACAGACGTGAAATGTAAACTCTGCAGAAAAGCAGCTTCAGTGACTCATGCTACTGAATATGAGCAATATCTGACTCACTACGGTTTTTTCCAAAATCACCCCTTACTCACCATTTAGCGCACTAAATAGCATGAGCATGGCCACGTATTTCATAGTGCTGTCAGAATATCAAGTGAGAAGTTAATTCCTTCTTTTTTTTATGTGAATTTTTCCAGAAGATGTTTAGAAAGATAGATAACTTTATTGTCTGTTCCAAATAGAAAAACAGAAATTGATCTTTTGTCACAGCTGCACAAAGTTTTAAAAACACTCAGGAATAGAAAAACACCCTCACACATCAAAAATAAATAAATAAATCCACAGTACAATAAATAAATACATAACAGTCCAGTCTATTTTGCATTATTAAGAGCAGCTATTGCAGAGGAGATTTTTGTAGATGTTTTTGTTCTCAAGCAACAAAACATGTGATTTGGGTTTGATATTCATATTCTCATATTCAGTAAATGGCCATAAATAGTTCATCTGCTTGTTTCCCTTCACTTATTTTAAAATCAAAAGTACTCTTTCATTAGAAAAATGTTATGTTAAAAATTCTAAATAGAGAAAAAGCAATACTAAACCACAATAGGATTTGGCACACACATTTTAGATGTATTTCGAGACAGACAACATCACTCTGCTCACAAAATAACACAATATTTCACTTTAACTGTTTATTTAACTAAACCAAGTAACCTTCAGTTTATTTATTGTGTTTAAGTGATGCCAATGAAAGCTGCATCTTATCTTTTTAAAGCCAATGTTTCGTCTCCTGTTCAGGTCATGCATTTGCTCTGTTATCTGCTTCTTAAAATTTATTTATTTTTAAACTATTTAAAAACATCATGAGGAACCAGATCACACTTGTCAGCACTGAGCTGCCATTTGAATTCAAGAATTTATATATTTTTTTCTTATTATGCTTGTGACTGTGGCGGATATTTCTTGTAAAACACATATGTTCCAGATGCATGCTGCAGCTGTTGATGTGTGTGACGTCCTCTAAACACTGGCTTTTATCTCTTTTACTCAGTGCACTAGAATGGATATTTTATGGGCACCATTTGTGGTCAGTGTTAGCCTGCACACACACTTGCACTAAAGGACTCCCTTTACACTTTGAAGATCAGAGCTCCCCTGCCAATGTTTTTTTTTTCTTCTTCAAACACTCTGGATGATGTATGCTTTTATTTTAACCAGTGCCCCACAACAAGTTCTCCATCCATGTCACTCATCAAGAAAACTCTCAGCCTCCATCAGTGAGTTTTCATTAGTCTCCTTTTAAGTCAGATGTTGTTTTTTCTGAAGTAGATAATTGCCCTCCATCAAAGACGTCTGCCTCTAGGACGCTCACAGAAAACTCTACCCTAATTAAGACCAGAGCGTCAGAGCAGCAGGAGCTGTCAGCCTGGAGTATGACTGCTGACCGTTAGACACCCTAATTGCCTCAGTTTCGATATCCACTCTCTCCTCCTCTTCATCCTCTTCTCCTCGTCTTCATTAGTTCTCAGCTTACTTCCCACCTCAGCTCTCTCTAATGACTGGTCAAATGTACATGCCAGACAAACAGCTCCAAACAAGCCTCGCTCCATCGACTCTGCCCTGCAGCGCTCAACCTGCTGGAGTGTGTCAGTGTGTGCGCACTCATCTACTAAATAGAGCCAGGTTTGCTTCCACTCTAAATGCAGTCCCTCTACCCCCATAACTAGATTTACTCTTGTCTTTTTCTACTTTTGCCTGCAGATGTTGAGATTTAACTGTAATTGGTGACTGCAGATTGTTACGCCCCTCTTGTCTGCTCATCCTCTACTGTAGCTATTTGCTAATTTACTTTTTTTTCCCCTCTATTCATTAATGCTCCATTTGTTGTTTGAAAAAAATTGCTCTTTGGCCTTGCATTTGTAGTTTGATAGTTGTCCTCCTTTTGACCTTTCCAGGCCAACATTTGCAGCTTTGCTCTGCCAATTGGAACCAACTTTGAAATTAAGTCATTTTGTGGACACGTTTATGATATTTTCAATCAGATTTCTAGACAAGCTAATCTGCAGAATGATGAAATAATATGTTAGTTTTCCTAATTCACATTGGATTGATCCCATTGAAAATTTGTTTAACTCTATTATGACAAACCTGGCTTCAGATGACTCTGGTTTATTCCTTTTTCTTCTGCAGTGGTTTGTTGTTTGGAGCGGTGAGCCATTCTGGTGCACCAGCTGATGGGAATGTCCTTTTGTAAAGGAAATGTAATGGAGATGGCAATATACAAAGGTTGTTCACAAATATTAAAGGGCAAAGGTCTGTGTAAGAGCAGAAGCAAAAACCTACGTGGAATGGCAAAAGCAACAGAAAAAATAACAAAGAAAAAACTAAGCTGTATACTTCACTGAATTATATAACAATAAAAAAGGCCAATTATTTTTCCATTCTTTAAAAGACACATTATGTAGCCATTACTTTCCAGACCAAATGGCATTTCTGTCCTCACAGTCACATCACTGCTCCTTCACTGGTGAATGGAAACATTTTGTCAGCTTTAATTGACATATTTTTTTATAATTCAACATTTGTTAATTTGGCATCAATATTTCCATCAGATCACTTTTTCAGTTTATGACTTAATGTTTAAAAAAAAGTAATGATATTTTATCATTCCCAGTTGCTTGTTATTGGATGTGCACTTTTAGGGAATATTAATAGTCAAATAAACTGAGCTTGTGATTTTTTTCTTTTTTTTTTTAAATGAATATCTGTTCATCAGTACACCATTATAATATTGTCAAATCACTGACCCAAATCACAGTAGAATTATTTATCCTCCCCATCTTAATCTTCACCCAGCTTCCCGCCATGCTGCATTTATTGAAGTGGGTTGCAAAAAGCTTTAACATTAATGTCAAGCAGCCTGTAGAATGAGGATGGACTGTATCTTGTGGTATTTTGACCAAAGCATGTCACGATTTAATTAATACATCAGCGAATCGTGTCAATTTAAGAATAAAGGTCTCGTTTCAAATCACAATGCAGGTCCATGTGATGAAATTACATGCCAGTGGGAGAGCGGGAATGCCAGTAGAGCTTGTTATGGGCAAAACACTTTTTAATTTAATTTAATTTTTTTAAATCACTGTAAAGTAAAGTTTAGGCACCAAAGCCGTTTAGTTGATAATACAGCTGTACTTTCATTCAAAAAGGTCCAGCGTGTAGGTTGTAGTGACAATTAGTTTCATAAAGATAAATTGCAAGCAACTAAATAACCAAGAAGAAAAAAAAAAAAAAGGTTGGTGAAGTTAATGATGGAAATAATACAGGAGGCTTTTTACAGTTTTAGAGTTTAGAGAGTTTTGTTCCATGTCAAAGGCAATGAAGTGCAGTTTAAGAAAAAGAAAGAAAGTGATCAGCAGCAAGGACATCCACATTCCAATTATTCTCATGGTCAGAAGGAAGAAACTCAAGTTTTAAGTAAGATTTTAGAAACATAAAGTACTTGATTGGAACATTTTTACACTGTGATGTTATTAAGGATTAAAACGCCACTTCCACCAAATTTAAAGGATCACATAATGACTGTAAATATATAGGAACAGCAAATCAATGCAGTGCTTAAACATGGACATGTTCATTGACCAAAGTAAGTAAATTAACATAAATACAATTACTGCTGAGGATTTTAATTAAGATAAAATGTTAATTAATTTTACAGTGTCAGGTGTTGGACACAGCTGCACAATGTGTAGGTGTATAATCTGCATTTATGCATGACTCCACAATGCATGATTATAATCAATAAATAATATTTTAAGGTGCTTTCATGAAGATTTTTCCTAAAGGTCCCATGAATCTGAGTGCAGTTGAAACCTTTTCCCCTGAAGAGGCTTTAGAAAACAGAGGCATCACTGACGAGCCTAAAGGTCAGTCCAGAGGAGGCAGAAAAAATATTCCTCTCTGTTGTGGCATCGATGGGCGATACCAGACAGCTCGACAGCATCCTGCTGGGCTGGATGATTGCAGCTTCTCTTTGCTCACATTTACCGACTGTATCCTCCATCTCTCATCCTTGAAGACCCGGCATCCTCCCTAAGCCCTCGCTCGATCCTGCTTCCCATAGCATTCATCGCACATAAAATCAATAACACTCAAATTCTTGTTCTCTGCCCTGCAGGGGTATGCCATACGTCAAGTGTTTTGCTACAGCGTAACTTTGTCTGTTCCTTAGGGGACCTAGCTGAGATGGGCAAGGGAGGCAGGGGACTCGGGTGAGGAATTAAAGCTGATTTCATTACCCCTGAAGAACCATGCGAGCTTTAACTACCAATTATTGCCTGTGTTCCCCTTGAGCGGTGAAAGGCTCTGAGCCCTGACCATGAAGCCAATCAGGGCAGCTGTGCTGTACCCTTTTTTTATTTTTATTTTTTTTACCCACAATCACAAAGTCCTAATATGTGATTATACGAGTTCTCCATGGATTTTATTCCTCCCTGTTGTTTAATTAAATACAGGAGTACACAGCCTCTAAATGCCGCTCAATGAGACCAGCCATCTGAGTCACAAACAGCCCCTCTATATCTAAAAAAAGACACATTTTGAATGAGGGGCATTATGTACATTCTGGTTTCTTTAACAGCAAAAGGCAATCTCATAACACAATGCCTATCTTTGGGTCCCCCCATCCCCCAACTCCCGTCTCCTTTTCTCAAGGATACTGCCTCCCCAGGGGGTCTGGGACTGAGTCTTCTCCTCCCTTCTCTCCCCTCCACTGTCTGTCGAGGTTAATGCAACCAGCTCTGTGAACCATGTTTTTCTCAGGTCACAAAGTCAGGCAGGAAGTCAGACAGTGATGGCTCCTGAAGCGCTGTGAAGGACAAGCTCTGTGGAAGCAGATGAGGGTCCAGATGCTGACAGAATCAGGAAACAGAGCAGGGCGGCTTCGGCTCTCTGGATTGCTGCTTGTGCAGCAGCAATCCAGGTGGACAAGAAAGGTGGACAAGAGAGGTGACTTGGTGTTGTTGTGCATTTTGGTGTTTTTGCATCTTTACTAGGCCACTGTTGATGAATGGATAGGCTTAGTAAAACCAGGGCAGGCACATGGCGTGTGTCACAAGTGGGACAAGGTTATTCTTCATCCCTCATAGGCTAAAAACATCACTGTGATTTCACACACAGCACCCAACCAAATGAAACTTAGTAGAGTCATGTGATGCCTTCATTATTCCATCCAATTTAATCAATTAATCAAGTGATTGAGCAAATCTGGGGATCTTTTACTTTAATTTACAACAGTAGGTGTGCTTACTTTTGGTTATTACTCAAATAAAAATCAAATGACACAGTAGCATGGACACATTTTCATTGGTTTCAGAGTATTTAGAGTCTTTTATCTTATTTAGAACATAAGTAAATCACCAACTGTTGTAGCTGTAAAGCAGTACAGAGGACCTTTTTTTGGCCTCTTCCTATGTCACTTGCTCAATTAATATGGCATTATTTCTTTCTTGAGCATCTTTGTTGTTTCTGCCGTGATGTCCACTGCAGTTGTATGAGCTAATTTCCTCGTAATGGGTGTGTGATATAGGTGTAGTAATTCATTTGTCAGACTGCGACTGTGCAGAAAGTTACTTTGTCTGGTGCTTGCCATGCAGATGACACCACTGGAAGTGATATTTAACAATTTTCTCTGCTTTAAAAGTGGCAAACATTGTTTGGTCTGCAAGTATTTAAAATGACTGCTCAGTTAATTTAGCTCCTTAGAGTAGCACGAAAGAAGTGTTCCATGTTATAAATCACTTGAAGGATACTGGATTACTTTTAGGAAACATTCAAGTAATTTTCCCTTTGAAAACTTTATGTGGTAACAGCAGTAATGATGGAGCTGTTTCACAGAGCTACACTGGGTATCATGGCAGAGGTGGCCAAGAGACTCAAGTAAGTATAAGAGATAGCATAAGAGACATGAGACAAAATGAGAGTGACCAAAGAAGAACTCAAAAACAGTAAGTATCATAGTTATAAAAGCAAACTGACCTCTACACTCAAAGGGGTCTTTGTCCTACTTTATGGAATTTATGGAAGTTTATTGTCATTGAACCAGCGTCCCAGTACAGCGAAATGAGTTTAATGAAACTAAAGGGTCAGTCATTCATAAATTCCCATTACACAAAGTTCAGAAACATTGTGAAACAGTTGCATTAAAAAAAAAAAAAAGAAAAAAGCTAGCGTTCTTTGGAAAAACTATGATCAGCCTGATGTGAAGAAAAATAGTAAGAAGTACTTGTAGCAGCTAAAAAGCTGAAGTGAACATTCTGATATTACACAGAAACATGATTGGCATGAATATCTGTGTATTTCATCAATGATGTGATAGACATCAGAAATCTTGATAGCTTCCGTCTGTCACTAGTTAAATGTTTCCAAAGTAAACTATATTTTTACACATCTCTGATCTTCTATCAGTTAAATGTAAAAAAAAAAAATCAAGATAATTCCTTTTGGTCCTTGAATATATATTTATTTGGTTTAGTTTGTTTTGTTTTTTTAGTCAGGAAGGTGAAAATGGGTGTAAATTTTTGTACTATTCATATTCTTGACACATAACAGCATATACAGCATTCATAAAGCCCTGCTCTAATGTACACACACAGGAGCTACATTAATTATTCATGTTTTTTCTAAAGGTCAAGCTGGAGTTGAGATGTTACTGTGTGTGCAGCAGCCTCCAGCGTCAAAGTTATTGTGCAAATACGCACATTTACTCTTTTATCACTCTGTTGTATAACAACAGAGTACATAAAATCTAAAGAGGCAATCCATTTATGAAAAAAAATGTTTTTCTTAAACTGCAGATGGTAAACATCAGAGTTCAAGCAGATTTCAAGCATTTGAACTACTTTGAACATTTATCGACCTCTCTGAGCTCTTTTTAAAACATTCATAAGCTGCTACACTGTTTGCAGGTGGTTCACACCTGGAACCCTTTTGATACTAAACGAAGATTTCCTGTCTCCACCACAAATCAAGCAATTACTTCAAAAACTTTGTTTTGTTTTGTTTTTTAAAAAGTGTATTTTTTTTATCGAAATAGAACATATGTGCATCACTGAGAAATTCACATAGATCTGTGTTTATTGTTTCCATTAAAACTCCCGGTGAACTAGAAAGTGCTGCACACGTAGTAGAACTAAAGCTGCGTTCACACCTGCTGATGATTGATTCGTCGGCCAAATGGGATTTCAAATAGTGGGGACGGAGCTTAGCCATGCTAACCAAGCATCAGCTAGATGCTTTGATGATTTCTGATCGATGCAAAATGACATTTGAAAGGGGAGGTCCGCTGGCAGCTCTGCAGCTCCTCCAGTGTGACTCGGCTGAAGGATCCAGGAACCGCAGCGAAGCATCTCAGGATCATTCCAAGCAGAAGTTTGCTGGGACCGCTGACACCAGGCAGGCTTGCCCAGCTGCAACATGTGTAATACGACCAGTGGCGGGGGCTGGCTGGTCCCAGCAGAGCTCTGCTAGTCCTCGTTTCAGCTCCTGCAGCACTTGTTTTGATGGTAATTTGGGTGGCGACTTGTAATGAGGATGTTTGGACAAATGATCAAAGTAACACTGATAATATCATCCTGGGTTTCGATAAGCTAAGGCTTCAAAAGGCTTCAAAATCACTATGTAGAAAACCTATCGGTGATGTCATGGAGGGTTTGTCCAGTAATTATACAGTCTCTGGCAAAGAAATGTAGAGTGCAACCAGTCTGGTCAATGTGCTAAAACTGTAATTTGAAGTTCCAGTGTGGCTTTTTGCTTAGCAAATCATAAGTCAATGTAATATTTTAAAGCAGATGATTTGTTTTATATTCTTGTAAATGAAACATTAGCTTTGAATGAGGGTGCTTTTTTTCCCATATCACTTGATTTGAAATCGCAGGATTGGTTTTGGACAGAAAAACTTATTTTTTTTTGTTTTTACAGTTAGATAGTGTAGTTTAGTGCACCGAATGGGCTGTGGTACCAACATTTCATGAGATCAATGCCAATAAGAAAGAAAAAAAATGGTAAAAAAAAATAAGTTCAGGTACTGAATATAGATTTCTCTTTTTTTTCCTTCAACTGAGACATAACAAGAGGCCCAGCTACACATGTGGGTAGATGCTGATTTAATTAAAATGTTTTTCATCTCAGCCTTGTCATAAAATTCAGTATAAGACATTATTCTTAAAGTAGAAATGGTCGGGAGATAAATGCAATATGGTAAGAAATGAAAGTGTTTCCATCTGAACTGTGGTGGAGAAGGAATATCAAGTATTCAACAACTGCACGAGTGTATAAAGTATATTAGGCATCTGATCGATGTTTCCTACTCTGTTGTGCTTCCAGCAAAAGCAAGCGGAGCAGCTCCATTACTTTATGGCACAGCAGAGAAAACATTTCCTAGATTTCTCCTTTTTCGTGTCAGCTTTCACCTCAAGCAAGATAAAAAAAAAAAAAAAAAAAAGATCCCAGCAATAATCGGAATCCATTGTTTATGCAAGAGCTGCAATATTGATCACAGCTTTGATCAGCTGCGACTAAACACGGACGGGGAAGGAAAACAAAAATGTTGGGTTTAAATGTAGCAAATCTTCTAATTGTGATCAAAGGTATTCTGTTCAGTAGGGAAGAATACAGCCAGCGTTGGATAATATTGAACGAATAAAAGGCAGATACGTCTTGAATTTTAAATCATTTGTGGTGTTAATTATTCAATGGGAGCACAATTCTCACTGGGATTTTCCAGGATAAATTAGATTTGAATTAAATTTTGAGTTCAGAGAGTCAGTGGACACTCACATACAGTTCTGAGGTAAACCACCGTTTACTTTGTCTGGAATCAACTCGACCAAAATCACTGTATTGGATGGGTCAAATAATTCCTGCTGAAATGAAGAGCCTTGCCCAGCCCATCCAGCCTATTTCTCAGTAATAGCCTTCCCAAGCGCCTTGAAGAGGCCAATTCTAGCCAAAAAAGACCCACTTAAATTCTCTGTAAGACAGGAGGATCAGGAATAAGGTCTGCCGAGCCACTTAAAACCTCCTGGGTAAAAATGGGATTTCTGACCTGCTCCGCTGGTTTCGTAGCACTGCACCAAGATGGACTGTCAAAGCTGTGGCAGGTAGGAGAGGGAAGGGCAGGCGGAGGAATGAATGGCTACTGCTGCCGCTGGTGATGATGTAGACCACCAGGACCTCATTAGCTCAACGTTTCATCAAACAGCACGACATTAAGGCAGCTCTCACTGCCTCCATATATCTCTCTTGCACTTTCATTGTTTTCCATCACTTTCTTGCTCTTTCCATGGTCTCCTTTACTTTCCCACCTTTTTCTCTCCCTCATCTCTTCCTCCCTTTTCTCGAGCACCTTCAGGTCTCATTAACCAGATGGGCCTGTACTGCTGCTAATCTGCCACTAAGTCAAAGTCAGGAGATGATAATGATAATGACACATTTCCTTGCCACCACCACCACCCCCACATCCATCTACTGCAGCTATAATCATTTGTTTTTGTTAATGCCAAGAAAATGCAAATTTGTTATGGCTGTAAGAATGTAAATAGCAGCCACATTTGTGCTGGGGTGATATTTCAGGGCACATTAAAGGGTTCTGCAGGCCTGCTTTGCATGTCATTGATTTTCAGTGCAGAGGTCTGCATAGAATCAGGGAAAGTCCTAGAAACAAGTGCACATGCAAATCACATATGGAGCAGCCTTAAATATACCAGAGAAATGCAGAACTGCTAAGCTCGCATAAATAAGTCCATGATGATGATTTACAGGGCTGGTGTGGAGAAAAGAAAAAAAAAAGAGGCCTTACACTGGATTAAGATTGCACATAACCAATGAGAGACTGCCAGAGACTGGAACACAATGAAAGAGGTCGAGCAAGTAAACAAAAAGGCGGCAGGAGGGGGGGGGGTGTCACAATAAACAGCAAGACATCATGTTGTTTAATATTTATTATATCTGCAACATAAGTGAGTACCCACACCAATTCCATATCATCTTAATGTGGAATTATTCATAAACCATCACCCCTGAAATTACTCTTTTTTTGCGAATTATCTATCAAAAATAGAATATTTTACAAAACCTTATAGAAAACAGATTAATTAGACTTGATGCAACAGCAGTAAATACACTAGTGATCTGTGAAACAAATAAAATAAGAGAACCAATGATTACAGATTTAATATGGCTATTCAAAATGACAAAAACTGATTGCGTGAATGTTCACAGAAAGAAATATGATACAAGAATATTGGTGACCAGCTGAAAATCATTTGAGACATATTTGCAGCTGTGATCAGGAGGCATAGAAGGAAACCATGGAAGCACTAATTAGAGTCCTAGTAACCTTCCTCCTGAGATGACACATCAGCTAGTTAACTGCTTATGCTATTATATCTAAGCAACAGACTAGCTCTCAGGGGAAAGTTTCTTTGCCATTCTGAAGGATACTGCAAAACATACACCTCTGCACAAAACTGCAGACTGACCTTTGCCAAAGAACATAATTAATATCTTATTAAAACGTACAGCATGTTTAATGTGAACCTGGGCATCACTATGACAGTGAATCTCTGCAGTGAAACATAGAGATGGTAGTTTTCAGGTTGAGTGTAAAAGAAGGTGATGGCATTCAGACACATTAAGAATGGATGTACAATTGAAACTCGAAGTTAACATAAACTGTATGAAAATAAACATAAATTCTTTTTTCCCCCACCACCTGCCATCAGATCAGACTAATGTTTTCCTCCTTTAGCTCAGTATTATTTCTATTTGCTAAATGCCAGAATAGAGTTTTTTTGTTTTTGTTTTTTTAATAAGTTATTTGTTGTTGTTATTTTTTTTTTGGAGTCAGAGGTTTACATACATTTCCTTTCATTGCCGTTGCTGTTAAACTGAGTGACTTAAAAGGTTTTGGGCTTCCTTCCACAAGCTTCTCTTAAAAGTTTGTTGGATTTTTTCGGACATTCCTCCTGGCAGAACTGATGTAACTGAATCAGGTTTGTAGGTCACCATTCACATAGGCCGCAAACTTCCTATAGGACTGAGATCAAGGCTTTGTGATGGCCACTCCAAATCACCGATTTAGTTACTAATCTGGCCGTAAAATTCGGGTCCATTTGGAAGACACATTTGCTCCCAAGCATTAACTTCCTGGCTGATGTCTTGAGATGTTTTAATATTCTACATAATGTTTTTTCTTCATTATATCATCTATTTTGTGAAGCGCACCAGTCCCTCCTGCAGCAAAAAACCCCCGCAGCATGATGCTGCCAGCACTGTACTTCACAGTTATGATGGTGTTCTCAGGCTTTTTCCTCCAAATTTAATGGTCATTTTGGCCATGGAACCGTTCAGTTTTACTTTCAGGATTAAGGTCTTTGTCTCTTTGTGTTTTGTTTTGGTTTTTGTTGTTATTTTTGAAGGGAGGGGGGGGGGCTTGCTTTTAGAGTAATGGCTTCTTCCTCACTGAACTGCCGTTCATGTTGGGACTGGACTGGACAGGACTGGTTTCATTGTGCATAATGACACTCTTACCAGCTTCAGCAGCATCTTCACAAGGTGTTTTGCTTTTGTTGATTGGTTGATGCATTCATTTAACACCAAGGCATGTTCAACTCTAGAACCCGTCTCCTTCTGAACGCTATGATGCCTGGACATTCCCATCGTGTTTATACGTCATATAATTATTTGAACACATGAACGTAACACCTTCAGGCATCTGAAAATTCTACTCAAGGATGAACCAGACTTGTGTTGGGTCACAATTCTCTTCCTGATATCTTGGCTCTTTGTCTGGCTTCACCTTTCGATACTGAGACGGTCTTTAGCTGTCAGTGTGGTAAAGAATATATTGTTGTGGTGTTGACATTTAATACATCCTCATCATATGTACTGTATAATTTATCCGTAGTGCATCTCATGAGTTCATTGCATTACGGATATATTGTTTTAAATAATGTAGGGGTTCATATTTCAATAAGCATTGCACACACCAGAATGTTGTTTTTGTAAGTGCAAAGAAATTCTTTTGTTGAGAGTGAGTGGGAGGAGTAAGATTTAAGGTGAATCCTTTGTAAGACCCTGGGGCTTATTCTACTTGCAAAGCAACATGAAAACCTACATATATCCCAGAGGCTCTGTCAGTACTCATTTGTCAACAAAACATTGTCTGTCTCAAGCACACAGCCTTTTTCCAAAGTTCTCCAAAGTGTGCTTTTTGTTTCCATTTTACATATTCTTGGTTAAATGTGGACTACAGTAAACAGATGCATAATGTGCTTAAATAAACATGCTGCAAAACCCTTCTGCTATTCTACAGATGCACCAGCAGAAGGATGAGGAGGCCAGATGTTTTGCTGGTGATGTTTTTTTGTGTTTAATTATTTGCCTTCTTCCCCTCCAATTCTTCCATCACTCAGCCTCTCAGGATGCACTGTCACACCTGTGCCCTGGTGACCAGCTCAGGTCACCTCATCGGAGGCAGCAGGGGTGAAGAGATCGATCGGGCCGAGTGCGTCATCCGCATGAACGATGCTCCCACTGCCAGGGGTTACGCCCACGATGTCGGCCGCCGCACCTCCCTGCGTGTCATCGCTCATTCCAGCATGCAGCGGGTCCTGCGCAGTCGCCACGAGCTGCTAAATGCCAGCCAGGATACGGTGTTCATCTTCTGGGGCCCCAGCAACTACATGAGGCGCGATGGGAAGGGCCTGGTGTACAACAATCTGAGGCTGATGAACCAGGTGCTGCCCAAGCTCAAGGTCTACATCATCTCCTGGCAGAAGATGCTGCAGTTTGATGAACTCTTCAAGAAGGAGACTGGCAAAGACAGGTGAGTGCACCGCTGGATTACAGCTGTAATGGAAGTGCATGAAGAGGAAAATGAGTCTCATTCTGACAATGAAAGACAAATTACAGCAGGACGTAATTATTATTTTGTTTGTGTCCATTGTTTTTGGCATCAATTTTATCACTGCACACCGTGGGATTTTTTTTTTCTTTAATATATTCTAAAATGCAACAGTTTGCTGCTTTGGGGGATTTTTTTTAGCATTTAAAACAGTATCTTTGCTTTTAGATCTGGCAAAATTTAAACTTTAACTTAATCGCCTCAGGTTGAATACATGCTCAGCATTATGTTACTGAGGATTAATAAAATACTGAGTTGAATTGTGGGACATGGGAATCTGTTTTCCACAAGCAGCAAAAAGAGATGAGGAAAGATATCTTTACTTTGAACTGAGAACGGACATCATTGTGATGCAGCTCATCATAATTTGTGCCCAACAGGCAAGTTTTTACTCATTTTAAAAAAAAAAGGACCAGGTGAAATTTCCTGTCTTACAAAAAAATGTATTAACTTGTGGAATCGACGGGGTATACAACTTATCATGTGTTTTTGTTTTTGTTTTTCTTTTATGTACACTGTTGGTACACATTGATTTATCAATGTAAAAGGCTTATATAACTCATGCAGAAGAGACACACAAAATATCTGGTTAATATTATAAAATAAAAGGTGACAAAATGTTGCTTAATTCATGCCAATTCATTATCGTACGAAAAATGAGAAAAAAAGGTTCATTCCACGTTTAGTTATTCATTTTGTTTTGACGATTTTGATGATTTTAAATCTACTCTGCAGCTTAATGATTAAGTAATGGTTAAGTAGAGGTAAGGTCATGTTTTTTTTCTGATAATTAAGCAATAATTAAATGGTAATCAAGCAAAATTTTGTGTACCTTATTGAACAGTGGTACCAGTAGTCAGAAGCCTGCACCGATTTTAAAGCAAGCATAGATTCTCATTAAGATATTTCAATCATCCAAGTGATAAAACTGTTTTAGTTGATCTTTGGGAAACACTGTGAATATTTTTCAGTCTTTTCTGTAGCTCTTTAATAAAAATTAAAACAAAAGTCTAATTTTTCAGCAAAATGTAGCAAATTCCAACTCAGATCATCTCGTACTTTTGAAACATCCAGTGGATTTAGACTCTTCCAGCTGTGACGTTGAACCAGCTGTACATGAGCCTCATCAAATATAGTGACTCCACAGAACCCAACAGGCCTGGTCTTAAGTTTGTCTCTTCCAGGCTGCTATGATATGGACGAGATGGATAGATACACTAAAAGCCTCTGCTTACATCGGAAACAGTTACGACCAAGAATAATAAGAGCCTTTTGTTGAAAGTAAACAGCTTTGGCTCAAGAACATTTTGATCAAATTCTTGGAGGTTTGCCAACGGCCTCAGGTAATGGCTCAGTATGCTCAGCCCCTGTTGTCAGTCAGAACCATTTTCAACAAAAACACATTATGAACACCGTGTTTTCACTTTTAAATTTACAAATTACCTCATCTCTTAAAATCCTTCCATACATAACAAAACCTCAAGACGAAACCTGATTCTGAATATAGAAGTGGATAGCACAACAAACGCATGAAGATTGCAGCTGAATGTCAGTTTCGTGAACATTATGCTCCTAACCTGCTATTTGGTAACATTACGGATGATGTCAGTCACTCAGCATCTTTCCTCTGCATGCACCCCTGCTGACAGGTGGAGATGTGGGAAGTGCAGTAAAGTAAGTCAGAAAATGTCAGCAGCCAAGAAATAGAAAATCTAATAAAAGTACTCTTCAGACTACGTTTGATTTCCTAGTTACAAACAACCAAGGCTGTCTTGGCTTGGTAATTAGTGAAATTGATTGCTTTTTTTGTTTGAGATGCATTTAGGTGAATTTATTATGTTCCTGCTAGCCTCACACAGAGTATAAAAGTGAGAGATAATGATCACTGCACTAAAATAGACACACACAGGTAGACACATAGGTTGCCTACAAAATACACTTTACTTACTGCTAAAGCTTCACCCTCACAAGGTTCTAGGTTTTAGAACAGTGCTGACTTAATTTTGGTCTGCAAATCTGGTGTCTTTCTGGACCTTCTTCATAAAAGAGTCCTCTGAAGTCTGACAAAAGCAAAAGAAATAATAGTTTTGGCACAGAAAACAAACTGGATCCACTGAGCCACAGAGAAGTGCATCATAGGACGTCTTGTCAGATCCAAGAGGACAGAAAACATTCTCTTTGCTGTGTAGTTGTAAACGTCCACTTTTCAGATAACAGTTGAAGCTCTTTCTCCTGTGCATGTGCTTTGGCTGAAGAGTCTAACCACATAAGGATGTCCTGCCCTCCATGACATCACCGTGAGCCAGAGTTAGAAAATTCTCAGAAGGAAGCATTTTTGTTATGGAATTAAATCTGAAAACCTCAGAATATAACTTGAAACCACCAGGTGACTATATTATATGAGTAAGACTGAACACTTTTAAAAACTAAAGACTTGGCAATGGTTTGACTTCAGTGAATCTTAATTACAATTGTACGCTACGGGGTCAGACATACATCTCAGGAGAAATGAATAAATGACACAGAAAATCAGGAGTTCTGGTGTTTTAAAGTCCCAGAATGCTTTAGCCAAAATGTAATAGTCCTTACAGCTGTGTAGGACAGAGGGAACCCAAATCGTTAGACGTAATACTTTGTCTGGTAACAGGAACTAAATGTACTCATAAAATTAATAAGAGAAAATAGAGCAGATTAAATTTTTTAAAAATCTATCACAAATTTTCAGAACCATAGCCTATTTTTCATGTAGGAATATTACATCATGTATTTTTTGCCTCTTTTTGTGCCTCCAGTCATGGATAATAATGCTTTTCTTTTTGTGGAACTGTCTTTATGTGGGTGTTATTCCCACATGGTTTTTTTTTTTTTGTTTTTTTTGTGAGGCCCTTTGTAATGCTGTCTTTATAAGAAAAAAAAAGGTGCTGCATAAATAAACTTTTAATTGCTTGTTGCGACCCATTCAGTAGTTCATTAGTTTACTTTTCTTACATATATAAAGATGAAGTTTCAACATTCGGAATTACACGCCCTAATACGCTTGCAACACGTTAAAAAGGGCTGAGTTTTAATGGGTCCATGCTGAGTTCTGAGCCTGATGACTATTAATGCTTAGTGACAACTCTCTCCCTCTCCCACACACACACTCACGCACACACACTTGCGTTTGTGTCTCGCTCTCTCTGAGCTTTTGTCCGGGATGTCAGTGAATCTGACTTGAGCTTAAGACAGATGCCAGAAGAAGAAAATGCCAAGTGGAGGATTTAGTGAATGGCTCAGACATCCATCCTTCAGAATGTGTGCCTACAATTATAGAAAAGGGTTTCAGTGGGCAGGCGGCTCCTGTTACTGTTACATACCGTTTTTCATCTCCTGTATTATTAGGCATTAACATCAGTGAGGCTTATTGGAGGTCAAATGTACTCTGAGGCATTAAACCAGAAATTAAGTACTGTGTTATGCTTTATATCTTCCTAATGTGTCTTAGAAATATGAAGGGTCTGTTTGAATAGAGAGGGTGATGCACTTTTATGAAATAGCATTTCACAAAAAAAAAAAGAAAGTACATCACCTAATCACCTAATGTATAAAATGGATCATTTTCTTTGTGCAAGTAGCTCTAATAGCGCAGTTTATGGATAATCAACCGTGTGACTGGCAACTCTGCATGCTTGTAATTGTAATTATGGGCAATTAAAGCTAAAGGTAATTAGGTGGTTGTGGGATGATGCCACATTTAGCCATTTTAATAACGCTGTTAGAGCAGCATCAGAAAACAGGTGTCCCTCTTCACCCCTTGTCTTATATTGCAGAGTCAGAATGAGACTCAACTGGGGATTTGATGCAAATTAGCTTTTGATTCTTATTTATTTATTATGTATTTATTTATTTATTTATAAACTGGTGCTCGGTGTTCCCATGATGCTTGATTGTGAGGACTAACAGTTCCAGTGTAGTTGCTATTATGTCCATCATGGCTGAGTTGTGCTGCAAGAGAAAAAAATGTTATTATTATTATTATTATTATTTTTTTTTTTTTATTTTATTTTTTTTATTATTAGTAGTAGTATCATTATCATCATTGTTATTATTCTTGTTATTATTATTATTATTATTAGTAGTAGTAGTAGTATATTATTATTATCATTATTATCATTATTATTATAATTATTATTATTATCAGTATCATTATCATCATTGCTATCATTATTATTATTATTATTATTATTATTATTATTATTATTATAATCATTGATGTTGGGAAGTTACTGAATTAGAGAATACTTTTCCACACCAATATTTTTCATGAAAAAAAAAGTACACACCTTTCAAATCCAAGGTTTCAAGTGAAAAAAGTCACAAAAGGCCTTAAAGTTAGGTAAATGAAAAGTTAAAAAATAAATTATAATAAAATAAAATAAACAAAGAAACATAAATATGCGTCTATTGATCAGTATGTATTCAGCTTAATTTAGGCTAAAGATGTTGAACATGCGGTCTATGAAAAGGTAAGTACACCCAGTGACTGAGTAGACTGTAGAACCAGCAGCAGTGCACTGAAGTAATCATTTTCTGAACAAAACACAGGTATTTTGTTCATACATGGCTCTCAAGGCCCTGCCACAGTATTTCAATCAGGCTGAGGTACCGCTGAAGTCAAGTGCAGATGGGAGTGGGAAAAAAAAAGACGGAGCTCAAAAGAGTAATCAGCCCTGAACCGTCCGTAATCACTGCAATTAAACTGAAGTGATTATGGACACTCGTTGAACTCATCTACGATACACCTCGCACACCTTTTGTGCTCGTAAAAAGAAAAAAAAAAAACACAGACACTCACCAAAGTGTATCAGGTATGTCTTCATAATATAATGATGTGCAACAAGTCTTTAAAGCTTACGTCAATTCTACTTAATCATTCCTGTCCCAGCAGCAACATCACTATTGTAAATGAGCAAAATGGCAAAAGATTTTCTATTCAGGAAGGAAAAAACAAAAGAAGCAACAATAAGAAGGTCAAGAATATTTTTCCTGTTCTTGTTCCTATTTAATTAGAGCTAGGTCCAAAAATAATCAGCTCTTTTCTCTGTAGTCATTGCAATAGAAGAGGGATTTTTTTGGATATTTTTTCCCCAAGCCATTTAAAAAAGACAACCTACTGCCCTGTTCATTAAATTACTACTTTAACATTTACAACACAAAACTGTGCTAATTTCACAGGGAAAACTGTGACATCCCAGCCCCTGCTGGCCTCTAGTCCTTTCAGGAGACAAGACGCTGAAGCTAAGAGCTTGACATTTCACACCACATTATTCATCAGCATGTTCATAAACAAGGGGAATGAGGAAAACTTCTTAACAAAGATTAAGCAAATGCCTCCTGACTAAGACATACATGTATCCACCACAAATTGCTTTGAGGCAAAATGTCATGCTTTGAAGTTTTCTAATTTGCAAAAGGAGATGCTGTTTGTGTGTGTGTGTGTGTGTGTGTGTTTGTGTGTGTGTGTGTGCGTGTGTGTGTAGGGAGTCCGCTGTTGATATGCTAAAACCCAGAGGCAGTGTTTACATATCACAACAAATCAACAAGTTCCAGACAACCTGGGTCTGGTCTTAATTAAATGAAAATAAGGAGTCTGTGCTTCAGCGGCAACAGCATCACTTTGAGTCAGCACCATTGTTTGCTCCACGGACAGAGCTTAATAAAAGATGAAAGCTGGATAAAAGCACATCGTCACTATTCATCACTCTGTCACTTAGCCAGGTCTGGATCTTTTTTTCGATGTTGTTGTTGTTGGGTCTTTTTTTTTTTTTTTGTTAATGGTCACACAGTAGAAGCAAAAGGAACGAACCATTAGTCTGCTGAAACACACACAAAAAAAAGCTGGTTTAAGCAGAAAGGAAGCAAGAGGCAAGGAACATTTCCAAATCGTTGCTCTCTTCTTAAAATTGCATTCGAAAAAAGGTAGTACTAGTGCACCACCTATTACACACAGCTGAAATCATGTCACCATCCATTCATTTTGTGTGTTAGTGGCTTCCATTTTCTATCCCCGCATCACTCTGCTCAGGATGGTGGGAGGACTGGAGCCTGTTCAGCTGTGGCTCTGCTGGGGGGGATTTGATCGTCCTCAAGCCAGAAAAATGTTTACAGTTTGGTCTCTAACCCTGCTGTAAGTTGAAGCATCCTTGAGCAAAAAATCCCCACAGAATCCACACACTGCTCCCCTGATGTGCATTCGTGGTTAAAAAGGTGCCATAAAACAGCAGATTATTTACCATCATAAGGCGGGAGGTTGGCTACACACCGTACGGATGGCAGGTCCATCAGCTCCTTTCAAGAGTCAGGAAACATTTCCTCCCCGTCTCAAAGCTTCCCAGGAAGACATGTTTTCATTCCACCATCCCAATGAAGGGGAGATGTTATGAGTGAAAGATCTAAACAGGCTTTTTATTTCAGGGCTTCTACCTGACATGCATCTCCCTGCACTGATCTGAGGGAACGACTGAACACCCTTTCAAACAGCCAGCTAAAGCTTCAGTGTCACCCTCATCAGCAGCGGGCGGGCAGCACCGAGGTGCCTGCCTGGTTGTTCTTGTCGAGACTTTTCTTATCAGGGCTCGGGCTTTGTTTCTCTGCCTTTCTGTGTTTAAGCCTCGGCTCCTGTGGAGGCTAGCGTTTGTGGGAACAGAATTTGTAACAAGCTTTAAGAAGCAGCAGGGTGATGAGGCAGGCTGCTAGATAAGCAACACATCTTGTCAAACTGCTCTGGAAAAAAGAGAAAGAGTTTATCCCTCTACATTCTTCTTTATTCACATTATTTTAACAACAAAATTTGTCCTTGAATAAGAAACAAAAAATAAAAAGTCAAAGTACAACCAATTATGCCTGAAAAATGTAATTTGGTATAAATATGAATCTTACCCAGAGGATTAAATCTACGAGGCTAAGTGGCTTCAGAATTATACTTCCCAGAGGATTCGTCCCAGTTGCACAAATGATCCTGTGACTTATTTTCCCAGCTTGACATTTGTAACATTGAGTGAGAGGTCCTCAGTAGTTGTGGGACTGTCATGAAATGTGGTGAAGGTACTTTGCATTCAAACCATGGGCATGAAAGTTTCAGTAAGTCCAACGCAGCAGAGTGAGTCAGCTCTGGCTGGACTCTGGAGTGGATTATGAAAGAGCAGACTGGACACAGTCGCTCCTCCACCCCTCCTGCACCCACTCTGACATACAGAGCTGTCCTTTCTAGTTGATTTGTGTCTTTCGCACTTTTGTCTGTGTCCTGTATGTTGCAGATGTTTGCATTATTTTTGCATCATTGTTCCGTGTCTTTTCTGGTCATTTGTACTTTCCTTCCTTTCATACTGCATCTACTTGTAGTGATTTGCATCTGATTCTGGTTATTTTCTGTTCCATTACTGTAATTTTACTTTATTTGTTGTCTTTGTGGTCATTTAGTGTTTATGTGTACTCATTTTATTCTGCTTTGTGGTCGCTTTCTTCTGGTCCTCTTTTGAGTAATATTGTGTCACTTTGGATTTGATTTATTTGTGTGTGTAGCCATTTTTTTTATCTCACTTTGTCATTTTTAAAATCATTTCCTGGATGATACAGGTGTTGTTAAAGATTACCTCTATTTTTGGTGATTTCCATATGCTTGATTGATGTTTATGTTGTCATTTTGTGCCTTTTTCTTTTAGGGTTTTTGCCTTTCATCTCACTTTGGGGGATATGGGGATTGTGTCTTATTGGCCCAATGAATATTTCCAAAAGATTTAACTGGTAATCCTTCAAAATGAAACCAGTTTGATGGCTTATTGCCAAATACATTTATCAAAATCAATGCACCAAGAACCTCAAATTTTCCAATTTAACTTACTTCTTCCTTATGCCCAGTCTTTGTCGAGCTCTTTGTATTTTCTTTGTTCTTTAAATAAGCTATTGTAGAAGACGACAGATGTAACTGCAGGATATTTATTACTGAATCAGGGAAACCATGAAATGTAATTTCTGTGTGTTAAGGAGGCTCTCTCTCTCTCTCTCTCTCTCTCTCTCTCTCTCTCTCTCTCTCTCTCTCTCTCTCTCTCTCTCTCTCTCTCTCT
>JBAMYA010000009.1:1729959-1745165 GCA_037176975.1 Arrhamphus sclerolepis
AGGGAGACTGTCCTACATCTAAAACATGTAGGACAGTGGGCCTTGAGTCGAAGAACACTGGTCTAGGGGTATAATAATAATAATTATAATTATAATTATAATATATATATATATATATATGTATATGTAAAAGGTGTGTGCATGTATTAAACACTTGCATCAACCTTTTAAATAAATATGACCTGGATGACTGAGAATCTTCATCAACACTTGAATGTACATTTTTAGTTAGAATAGGTCTAAGGGCCGCACCAAACACGTTCATGAAGTTCTTTGCACAAAACCTCTCTCACATAAAGAGATCTCACCAGCTCTGTTCTTGTCTGTTTCAGAATTTACTGTTTAAGGGCTCTGTCACTTTATTGCAAATAAGCTGTTGCTGACACACTCCCCACCATTCCATGACCAGAGCACTCGGGGTAACGTAGTATTTCCGTGCTGTCACGTTAAAAAAGTGGTGTGATCAGCGACCTCAGGGGGTTAACAAACTATCGAGCCGTAGAAGACGCTCATCATCAGTAATATTGTTGTCTGGACCAGCTCCGGCCACTCCAGACCTGCCAGAGCTTGCAATTTTGCCCCATTTGCAATTTTAAATGGAGAAAATCACTGCAAGCAGATGCAGGGCTAACGGTACTGTTAGTGTTAGCTTGTGCTAAATGACAAAACATAAATGAGCTCATTCATGCTTAACTGTGATAGAAATGCAAAACTCATTATTTGAAAGTATTTACATCTCCCTCATCTGCTGACTTGTCACTGTTGTGTACTGTCTAAGCCTCTGAAAGCAGTCTGCCTTGAACTGTTGAAGACTGTTGCAGGAGCACGGTCATCGAAAATGAAATGGAGCCACGCAGTTATTCAGTTCTATTTGGATCAGAGAAAGTGGAAGGACTTGTGTTGCTCTTCAACAACACAGCAGCACAACACTTCATGTGTCTTGTAGTCATAGCGCTTGGCATCAGTGTTCGTAAAAACAGCAAACCAAAAACAGCGGATCTTCTACGAATCTAGTGGGTGGGGGATCTGGGAGGGGCTGATAGATGAGAGGTGGTGCCAGGGCGGGTCTTCCCTGCACTGACGTCACAAAAGGGGACTAATCTAAACTGCTCATTATACTGATGATGATGGTTTCTTTTCACACTTGGAGTGTTTATAGAAGCAGGAGAGACCCAAATGGAAATACAAATGGACACTAAAAGAGATTTTTGCATAATAGGTCCCTTTTAAGTTATATTGCACAGTTGAGGTCTTTATCATTATCATTATTATTATTATCATCATAATTATTATTATTATTATTAATTGCACTTGTGCAATTATACCACTGTGAGAATAATTTGCGTAAAGTGAATTTTTCATGAGTTAAAGACAGAGACGATTCCCCTTCAGTGTTTGTTCAGTATTGTTATGGTCCTGAGGATATGTGCTGTTTTTCAGTCCGTTTGTTTTGGCTTTTACTGTTCCACCTTCCTGAGTTTAACAGCTGGAACAGGTTTGGGAAGCACCTCACTGTTCTGGTGGGGATGGGATTGTCCACGCAGAAGTTTATATTAACGGTCACACTCTCAGCCACCACTGATGTGACCTCCACAGAGATCATCCCTGTTTGAAGCCTCAAAAAGAGTCCTGCAGAGTTTCTTCAGCTTCCTGTGACGACCTCTTCACAGTTCTTGTGGTCACAGGTTACCTCTGAACAATGGCTCTAGATGGAGGAGAGAAAGACCAGATTATGAGATGTAACAGTTCTTGCAGAGGAGCTGTATGTATCACTAACATTTGCCTAAAACAAATCCAACGCTTTATTTCCTCTGGAGCAGTTGACAAACTGTTTAAATATTGAAAATGTAGCAGAGAGAGATGTGGCTGAAGTCTCCAGAAAAGGCCACAAATGCCATGTGATGGAAAAAGATCTTCACATTAATGTTTTCATGTATTTTAGGCTTTTAACAGAAATATCTTACATAAGTACTTTTAGTAATGATACAATTAGCTTTTTAATTGTGCACTTGCATATGGTAGGTACTTCAAGTTATTAAACTAGTTTAATCTATCTTTGTAGATCCTACAAATGACAAAGATCAGCCTCCCTCCCTTGCCTTGAAATGAAAAACACAGTGTGGCATCACATCAAACTGAAGTGCTCATTAAAAAGCTTTTAAATATCAACTATCTCTTTTCCATCACTGCAGGGAGCCTCAGCACCAGTCTGTCCCCTATCACTACTACGAGCCTCGTGGCCCGGACGAGTGTGCCATGTACATTTCGCACGAGCGCGGTCGGAGGGGCAGTCACCACCGCTTCATCACTGAGAAGAGGGTGTTTGCCAACTGGGCACGGACGTTTGACATACACTTCTATCAGCCGGACTGGAGCCCTCCGCCGCTCCCAGCCAACTGGACGCTGGAGGGGACGGCACCTGCAGCTCCTCAGAAGACGTGACTGGCGTCGGGGTGTGGAGGTTGCTCTAACGGGAATAAGGATTTGGGGGCTTTTGCAACAAAGGAATGGCAAACCTTAAAAAAACAAACAAAAAAAAATGAACATGATTACTACAAACAGCCCTAAGAGAAGATGACTGACTCTTGATAATGCTGGACATTTGTAGCTCCTGGTTTATTGAGGTGCACCAGCTCAGAGTATTTTGAAAACCTTGTTAAGTGAAGCAAGTACATAACACACCTTCTTAATGCATGCATGCAGAGTGTTACTGTGGACCCTGCTGGTCTTTGTGCATATGTGAGTGTGTATGCATTTGTTCACACATGCTCCGTCTCTCCACGAGAGCTCTGAGGGATGATGGGTCTATGCAGGATTCCCACCACTTTATGAAAACAAATACCACTAACATGCCTGAAATCTAACACTTAAACCCTGGAGAAAGTGTAAACCGAATCCAAAAAAAAAGTTTAATTTTGTTGTTTAAAAGAGTGAATTGTCACTTCAGACATCATGATAGATGGGGATTCTGTAGACCACTGTTTTGTGCAACAAAGGCTGCATCCCTTTCAAAGCCGTTAAATAAATCACTTCCCAGACTTTCATTTATAGTGCCTGTCAGACATGTGCATTGTGAGCGTATCCAAGTCAAGCTTTGCACTGCAGAACGTCTTGGGTGATTGACATGTGTGCAACAGTCTGCAGGAGGTTCATCCTGTGTGTACACTTCGTTTAGTCCCATACGTGTATATCATAAGACTTTGTTGGCCTCCTGTCAGTCAGTTAATAGTGCGATTTATTTGACTGCAAGCTGGATTTCCATATAAAAGCGCAGCCATGTCACACAAGACAAGTGGGAGATGAAGATTGAGAGCAGAGGTGCAGCAGCTGCATCCATCCTACTATATTCATCTGCAGCCGCTTTTGTGAGCCAGAATGACAACAGTTTGAAGAATATCTGGTTTTCCTTTTTTTTTTTTTTTTGCTCGAGTGCTGTGTGTCATTCTCTCACTCTGGACTCTTATTTCATGTGCTACATGTGGACTCCCCATTCTTGATTCTCCTCCACTCCTCTCCTCTCTTTCTCCATGAATAAAAATCAGGTGTCAGTCAGAAAAAAGTAATGAGACGGGTAGTTATCTTAATGATACATGCTGGTGTTAAATCCATATCGATTTTGCCTGCATCCCTGTAACGGGAGAAAATGACATGACAGATGCTGCGGGTCAGATCCATGGATGCTGACACCATGACAGCCTGTTTCACACTACACGATTGCCTCTCATATGTTGTAAAGAGCTGCAGCTTGACTCGGAGTGCTGCAGACTTTGAACTGCAGGAAAGATGTGTTTGGTTGTTTATGGTTTTTTAAGTTATATATATATATATATATTCCAAATATGCTGGCCCAACTGTGGAAGGATGTGCCCAATTTGCATGAATTGCAAGGTGTCAAGTACTTGAATATTGTTCAGTTTTGAATAAATATAATAATGATAAGCTGCTGAATGTGTTTTAAAATGTACGATCATTTTTAGTACGTTTGCATTGGAAAGACTGCATATTTTCACATTGTCAAGCTGCAACAGTGGTATTTTCAAAATCCTTGCTTTATAAATAACTTATGAAGTTTGACATTTTGGAAAATAAGATTATTCCCTTTCTTGCTGAGTGGTGGATGAAGTGATTGATGCCTTTCTCATGTCTGTTGCTTGTTAACATAGCACAAAGACAAAGCTGAAAAATGAAATCCCAGTTCCTCCACTGCCTCTGGATTCCAGTATATGAAGAAAAACATGTTTTCCAAAATGTTAGACTGTACCTTTAAACATTTAATGAATTACTGTTGCTGATCAGTTGCCGTTGATGGATTCACCTTGTCAGCACTGCTTTGAGTCATTAACATAACATGATTTTAATCAGTGCAATTGCATTCATTATGTCTTATGTCATTATGCGCCAACAAGTTGTAAAAAAAAAAAAAAAAAAGACTAAAGGAAAATGACTGTGTTTGTACAGAAAGTATGATGAAAAGTGGGCTTGGGGGGAGGATGAGAGGCCACTGACTCACCTTCATCCTCGGATGGCGGCAGCTGACACTTTCACTTTTCAATCTCGGTCTTTCAATCTGGTTGTGACATCAGGCTGTGTCACGCTGAAATAATAATGAAAGGCAGGCAGAGCTACAAGACCCCCTCATTATTCCCAAGAGCTACAAATAGATCTTTCTCTATGTTCGTAACCAAGTGCTGGAGAATTTTTTGTGTGTGTGTGTGTGGTTTTTGTAGGAATGAACTGCCTTTCTGCCTGAAGGTGAGACATAGATCAAGGAAACAAAGGGAAATCAAGAATAGCAGAGGGACACTTCACCTCAATTATTAGGCTGTAGAACCTTCATCTGATCAATAAAATGTCCTTCATTTGCATTGAGGGTGATTAATGGCTCGTTGCAATGTTGAAAATACAATAAAGCCTGAAAAAAAACCTTTTCTTCATCTTTTTATATTCAGAAATACAATGATAAAAAGGCTGCAGATAGTTTTCATTAATCATTTTTTCAAAATCTATAAGTTGTTTGGCTTATAAATAGGATGTCTACACAAGTATGCCATCCCCCCTCCACCAGGAATCTGTCTCTCTTAGCATAGACTGAATGAATCCTCATTAATATCATTGCAGTCCCCTTAAGAAGAGTTAAATCTGTGCTTTGTTCTAAGTGCAATAAATATTGACTTTTGCCTGCAGAATAATTTTGCTTCAAAAATTGTGAAAAGTTGTGAATAAACACACATTTATGGTAAAACTGTACCTTTTGATGGGAGACTATCTATTGTAGGCTTGTAAACATGCAGTTTGTGTTGACATATTTGCCAGTAAAACTTGGATGTCGGAGAAGTGAAAGTGATTTTTTTTTAAATAGAAAAATAATCTAGTCATGTATTTTTTAAACAAGGAAAATAAGTCTTATTAAAAAATATGCATCTAATTTTAAGAATTCTAGCCAAGTAAATTTTAATTTATATTTTGCTTTATATAAGATCATTTGAATCGGTTTAGAACTTTTAGGCTCATTTCTAGAAGGTCAGTTTACAGTGTTGGGGAATTTTAATTCTGAGTTTCAATGTAGATCCCAGTTTTAAGCATCTTTAATATCTTTGAAGTGATTCCTTTTCTTCCCATAATGTTTCTTGAAACAGTTAGCAAACTGGTTTTGGGTTAATTTTTTTTATTTGTTTGTTTTTTGCTACCTTTGAAATCATACTATAAAACCTTTGCTACACTCAAAGCCACTCTTCTCTGACATCACTGCTGTTGTCCAAACCCTCCAGAACTTTCAGGACCAACTGAATTTTCACAGAGAATAAAGACTTTTGAAAAAGCTGAAGTATGACTAATTGCATCATCCCCACTTTCCACAACATATGGCCACAGCATTTCCAAGTGTAAGATTGATCTTTTATAATGAAGAACTTCAATGGAAGAGCAGAGAAGTTGACTGAAATCAGCAGTTCTGTTACAAGAATGTCACAAAAAAACTGCCTCTTTTTCATTTTAATGAGAGATACAATAATGGTCTCTCATTTTACTTCTCTTTGCTTTTCCAGTTTATATTTGGTGTAAAAAAGAAAATCTACATTGCAGAAATGAATCAAATTGAAATAAAGCGTCTGGTTAGACGAAAGAAAGCTGGTTATATTCATAACTGATCTGCGTGCATCTGTTTTAAAAATGAAACAAAACAAAAAACTCTCCTCACATTTAGTTTTGAGAAAAAGCCACGTCAGTTCGAAAGCAGACCAAATGAACACCACTCAACATTTTGCAGATTATTAAGGCTGCTACATGGTCTAATATGGCTTCTGATCGTCCTCTAAAGACCATCCAGTCCACGTTTATCCATCCTCTGGTGAACACAAACTCACCCTCATCACTGGTGGATCCCCCAAAAATCGGCCAAAAAGACAGGTGTGATGAAAGACAAGACACCAATCTAAATTAGCAGAACTGGGAAACCATGGCATCTAAGTGAGTATGTTCAATTCCATTTGCAGCAGCTGAAGTGAATAACAAGAATAACACAGGAAATATGAGTCTATTCTGAAGTGGGTTTAAAATCAAACAGCTCCATCTGAGATGCAGTTGCTCTAAGTTATACCGTCTGAGCTTCCTGCTGGTGCTTGCTGATTGTATGAGTAGACTTGATCTGCTGCTCAGTCTTTTGAAATACAAGACCTGAAGAGAGAGGAAACTGAATTTAAATGCCTCTATGGATTGTTTGAAATGTCTCCAGCAGGAAGAACGGTAGAGGAATATACGTCAACTCAAGCTGCACCAAATCCATGGATGTCTTTGAATGCATGCCACACTGAGCAGATAATCTAAGGTTTTATAATCTACAAAGTTATGACTAAAAATGAAAACATCTTGCTCCTTTAAATGTTATTACTCTGTCTTACTGTCAAAGACTGCCGAACAAAAGTCAAGAAATCAAATCCCAAACAGAACTGAAGAGATTTAGTGTGAAAGTTAAATAGTGGCTCAAGCAGCAGCGGAAGTTTGAACATTTATTTCTTATAAGTTATTGTCAACATAACAGCACTTTACTAGTGTTTAATGTTAAATTCAACTTGTGTTTTTTATCAGTAATTGACAAATGCAACCGTGCTTATCTATTTATTGTATTATCTACTGTATTTGTGTCATTGCAACTTTTAATTGTATTTAGTATATTTCATTGTATTTTAAATGCCTGACCAGGGACAAAGACTGCAAATTAGCTGAAGCTAGACGGCTTATATCCATCACAACTTCCCATTTTTTGTGGCAATGTTGTATGTATCATCCCTGACAAATAAATATTAAAATAAAATAAATCAGGCAGTTAAAAACATTTATTCTTTTAACTGTCTCATGTTTAATAAGAGTGTCAAAATTATACAACTGAGGAAATAACATGCACTTGCTCTGTCTGAAAGGGGAAAAGCAGGAATAACATTACAGGAAATAAGGAATTGGGAGGAAAAACAAAAAAGGAAATAAATGTTGCATAAATAATTCATGAGAAAAGGTACACAGTGGCTGACGCAGCAGCTGCCTTACGATACATATGGTTTAATTTCAAACTCACTCCATTTTCCACTTCAGCCGAGAGGTAGATTGACAGCAGGCAGCTGAAGGGGCGGGTCTTCATGCCAAGGAGCAAAGACAAACTACCACTGGTTCAATCCATAAGGAACGAGTCCCCACACACACACACACACACTTTACACAATGAACCTAATGCAGAGCTGTTACACAAGGTCAGACAAGCCGAGGAAAATGAATTTTAAAAAAAAAAAAAAAGAAAGGAAAGGAAAAAAATGCCCCAACATAACAGAGATTTATTTGTGATAGCTTGTGGCAATTTCACTTGCAAGCTCAAGACGAGAAATGGCAGGAAAAAAACTGTCCATCACCCAGAATACAATAAGTAGTGCACACGGCTGGAGAGCTAATGGATGTTTCCACAGACTGAGCAATTTAGTGAATGGAAAAGTGGAGAGGTCCATCACGGGAGATGGGATTACATACAATTGTTATCCTTCATAAGTGTGAAAGGACGGCCAAGAGGTGTAATGTATATAGACATGGGAGACATTAAATCGTAATCTCTCCGCAGCCCTCTCTCAGCAAATCAGCCTGCTCTGGTTGCATGTTTTTCCATTTCTGACCAAGCAAATGTTCTGAGTAGCACTCAAACAAATAGGCTGCTGCTGCTGATATATGCAGCAGCATGCTCTCTAAATAAATTAAATTATCAGCAGGGTCAGTTCAGCGCAATTTAAACCACATCAATGCAACTGAGGAAAGACTTGACGAAACAGAAAATTGGACACATATACATGTTGAAGAATAACAGAACACACAACATTTCTGTAAAATAGATCATTTCTGTAAAATAGATCCACAATGCTTGCCTGAGCATGTGAAATAAAATGTTAAATGCTTTCATGTATAAGTAAAGAGAAATTAAAAGAAAGATACCGGGACTTTTATTCAGTTTCTAACAAATCAGTAGTTGCTGCTTCACATCTGTCAATTTCCAGGAATATAACCTGCACAAACTGTTCCTTCCACCTAATCTCCCCTCGGTAAAGACTCCCAGTCTTCAGTTTTATGTCCTCAGATGTCCAGGAGTGTAAACGCTGAATCCTCAGAAGATGTGTTTGAGATGCTTGATGCCATACGACTTGAAAAACACCAACAGGATTAAAGTCCACAGGCCCAGGATGAAGCCATCAGGGGGATGCCAGTCTGTCTGCCTCGGTTTCTGTGGGGAGGAGGGGGTGTAAGGAGGTGGGGGGGGGGTGAAGGGGGGGGCAGAGAGGGGCAGAGTAAGATTGCAGGTTAGTAATAGTGTGTATATTTTTCCTGTTGAGGCCAATGCTGATTGTTCTGTCAGTCACACAGTCAGGTGCAGAATCACACACACACTCTACTTTATCTATTCAATCGCTTTATGAGAACGAGCTGCTGTCTCACACACACAAACACAAAGGTTCACACTGAAAAGCGGCTGGTAGAGTTCATCAGTACACCTCCCCTGTCTTGTGTTTGTCCCACTCACTGCCACATCATCACATTGTGTATGATTATACTTTTAAATCTCGCTTGTATTAAACATGCATCTCGCAAGGAGCACATTTATATGCTAATGTGGGGGAATATTCTGCAGAGATGAGATTTAACCTCTAAAAGAAAAATCTTCCAATCTCCTCTGCTAGTGACAAATCTACAGATGGGCCATGGATGTGCAGAGGAGATTTCTGTTATCCCTGCCGAAAGTTGCCATTTTACAATTGGGAAATAACCTGTAAGAATAGGAAACTCCCGAAGCAAAAATCTTCTATAAACGCAACCATCTGGGCAACATACTGGGGTGAAAAGCAGCTCCACAAGTGTTACTACAATACCCTAGCCAGGGTAAAATATGCTTCTTCTGAAGAACATCCATATCAGCTATCAGGGACTGACTGTTCCTATGTCAAAGCCCAGTCCAGCATCTGCACATGGATCAAACCACAAGAGTAATTTGAAATAAATCAATAAATAAATGAAAATCCAGGAAGAAATCGCTGATAGTTTTGAAGCTATCGCTAAACAAGTAGATCTCATTCCTACAGATATAAATAGAGTAAAAACTAGAGGAATAAAAGTCATCTGCACAAAATGAATACATGAACATCATTATTATTTAAAAAATCTGTCAATATAAAACTGTAAAAGAGAAAATAACATTAAAAACAGTTCCTTTGTGAGAACAACAATTTTCTTTTCTTTTCTTTCTTTTCAAGCCTAGGGACCAGTGTACAACTGACAAAAGGTGAAGCGAACCTGGAGCACTTTGTTCACAACACTCAGAATAAATGAAGCACTCCGCAGATTTAGAGCAAACAGAGCTGAGACTATCTCCAGATTTCACTTTAGAACAACCTGAGCTTATTTGGAGCGTTCCCATAGGCACAAAAAATGCTGAGTAATTGCTCAGACTATTAGAGATACACCGGTTGCAACTTTCTTTGCCAATTGCAGTTTCCTTAAAGGTCTGACCTGTCAATACCAATCTTGGCTGATTTTTTTTTTCTTTCTACTTGTAAACATCTACATACATTAACTTAAACAACAAGAGACTGCAGAAGCTGCAGGCTGTGTGCTCTTGACCTTTGCTAGCTTCATAACATTGAGCATGCTTGCAGGATGATGCTTCTGGTCGGGTTACATTTGTGTGCATTTCCATTATTTTTTTGGCTAACTTCCACAACCTCAACAAAATGCTTCTCAGTAATGATGTGCGATTCCACTGATTTTCTTTCCGATCTGACACAAAGTAAAATTCAGGCTGGTATCATCAATACTGATCCGCTCAAATACTTTTTACAAAAACTTAAATGTCTTTTGGAAAAATCAAAATAAAAAGCAGCATATTTCAGATTCTAGCTTCAGGTGACATGTTATGTTGGTGAAAAGGTTGTTCATTCCAGCATCCAATATTGGCTGTTATGAGTCAGGGCCAATCTGGCAAAAACTGTCTGATTCCGATGATAAGCCAATCCACAGGTGCATTTCTACTGACTGTCTTTTCTTTATACGGCAGAGTTGCAGAATGCAATGAAACCCTGCATTTACAGAGAGATGTGCTCCTGATGCCATGCAATGCTTCCCGCAAATAAGAAAAAGTATTTCAAACCTCTGATCAGTTTATAGCTGATGAGTTCAACTGCCGTGTTGAAAGAATATTCCATCTAATCCTGATGAGTCACTGGTAACAATTCAGCAGTGAAACAGTCCAATTGTCTTGCAATTTAACTCAACTAGGTAGTCTCATATTTTACTGAATTTCCCCTTTATTCAAGAGCCAAGGACTGCTGAATTGGCATATGAAGAGTTGACTGCTCTGCTATATTTGTGTGTACATATAAATGAGAAGCTGGCAAACTGAGAAGCAAAGCATGTGCTGAACATGTCCAGTGTCTGAAATTACCACCCACTAAGAACCAAATGCCAGTGAAAACTGTATTTGGCATCTAAAAATGCACACTGGCAGAGTCTGTAACATTTGAAAACCTCTGTTCTATCCAGTTTTAATCTTCCTCCTGAACACTCTGTCCATCAGCCAACGAAATCAAAGGAAAGCAATGGCTCACTATCAAAGAGGCTTTTCAGTGACTGACTGTAGTGCTCCTGCTACACAAAGCAGTCTTATCTTGGCCTGTAGAGAAGGGACGATGATGAACTTGACTCCCTGAATGACAAGTCTTCAAAAACTACACCGGCTACAGTTCATGCAATGGCATTTATAATACTTAAGATTCTTTGTTTCTTAAAATTATTTACATTTTTTCACATTCTTATTAGACAAAAATAAATCTAATGATGCGTGGCTGCGTTCTCATGCCTCTGAGCAACCTGTGTGCTGCCATCTCAAAGCTGTCACTTCATTCTAAACTCCGAATTAGGTTACGTGACAACATTGCCGATTTCCAATGCGGAAAAGTTGAAGACAGCACTAAAATTGGATTACAACTGACTCCAAATTTATTTAACAGGTCAATCAAGGCAAATCAATAGTGCTCCACTGCCATCCAGAATGTTAAAGCTGAGACAGCGAGGCATTTACAGTTCACGTATGAACTGAGCTCCATGATAAGAATATTGTTGGGTAGAGCTGAAAGTCCAGGGTTAAGAGCTTCTTATATAAAGTGCCACTCACATGACTGATACTAGCTTGAATTATCCGTTTATATGCTCAGAATGACTGACAATCACAAAAGGCACAACAGAATCTGAATAAAGAGAGACTTCAGCTGATGTGGAACATCAATCACAGTTAGTGTTTACATGGACTTGCACATTATGACCTGGGTCTTTACAATTGTGAAACAAGCATCTTTTTCACTGAGCTGCCTTTCAACTCAAAGTATAAAGCACATAAAGTGATAACAGAAAGTTTTTAGATCACTTCAAGTCTTTGACATTTTCTTCAATTTCAAACTTCTCTTTGCTTTTTTTTTCAATTCACATGTACTTCTTCAGGAAAAAAAAGGGAAATGACTGGAATCTTACTTCCATCAGTCGTCTTCAAAGTGCCTGGACAGCCTGACTAGTCCAGCCGTCAGTCAGAATCAGAATTGCTTTATTGCCATTTCTGTGAAGATGTCCAAAGTTTGGAATTTGTTTTGTTGTAGTGGTGCAAACAACGCAGGTTAATGTAAGTAAAAATAAGCATTCAGAATCAAAATAAGAGATAAAGAACAGAAAAAATATATTTACAAATGTACAATGTTCAAGAACATAACTGTGCAAATAGCAGATGTACAAGGAGTCTGTGCTGAGTCTGAATCTGTGATTCAGCTGGTGTTTATGAGTCTGATGGCTGAGGGGAAGAAGTTGTTCTTGTGGTGGGAGGTTCTGGTCCGGGTGGACTGTAGCCTCCTGCCAGAGGGCAGAGGGTTGAACAGACTGTGTCCAGGGTGAGAAGGGTCAGCCGCGATCCGACCTACAAGTCCTAAAGTCCTTGAGGACGAGTCCTTGAGCAATTCATGTTTCATGTAATTTTGAAGTCTGTTTATCCTGACAAAGTACTGCCATTAATTAATTTGACTTCGACCATGACTTAAAGGTCCTATAAACTGCATTAATTGGCTGATTAAATTTGTTTTAATCTAAATAGGGGATTTAATGTTGTTTTTACCAAAACTTGCCTATGTGCATTTTCACCCCATGTAACAGGTACCAACCAGGTGTCCAAAGAATCAAACACACGCCAGGATGCAGAGAAGAGATGCAGCGCTACAAGTGTCAGTCCAGGAAGCTGCAGAAAGAGAGCTTCAACTGCACCAGCGACCGCTGCCTCTTCTGCAGGGACGGAGGTGCTTTCACTGTTGAAGTGGAGCCGAGGTCCAGAAGGTTACTGAGAATCCCTGACAGAAACGGGCGGCATAATACCTCCACCTAAATCGGTCTTAATTTTGTTAAATTTTGCTCTTTTATTAGTCGGCATATTGTCTGACATGAAAATGCTGGTGTTCATGGGCTGGAGAGTACAGGTTGCAGTTGAGACGCTGATGGCTCCTGGTCTGAGTCAGCTGCTGAGTGAAGGCTTCTAGAAACTTTCCACAGTTCGAGAAACAGTCTGGAGTGAAGAAAAGTACACGTTTTGTCCTTAAGACAAAATGATTTTCCTTCTTTGTATCCCACAAGTCAACTGATCCTCAGAGTTCTGAAGCTCCAGAGTCCAGCAGAAAGTGGGTTGGTCTTTGTTAATGTTGGAGGAAGAGCCAAACAAGCCTGTGGAAGTGTTATGAAACACTTTGTTTTCAGATTGGATCGTGTTCCCGCTCAATATTTAAGTTGTGAAATTTACATATGAAGGAGGTGACGATAGGATTTAAGGTTCACTGCACATCGATTTGGCATGCCAAACTATCATTATTTAAACATAACGAGATTTAAGTTTTATAGAACCTTTAAAAACAAACAAACAGTCAAATGTAGAATTTGGCAGGAGACTAAGGCACAACTTACTCAGCACACCTTTGTCATGTATGGTTTATAAAACTGCTAATAGTGTGAGCAATTCAATGATTTTGACTTTGAGTTAGAAACCACTTCAAAAAGTTGTGTACCACCTTAAATGCAACTAGGTAACATAAAAAGAAAATACATGATACTACTATTCACATCTGAACAATTTAAAAAAAAAAAAAAAAAGACATAATATGGTCAATTTCATCTGAGGCCATGACAATGGAATAGCTGTTTTTGTAGATCTATATTGAGATGGGATTGTGGCAGAGCACAGACCTGGGCAGGGCGCAATAACATTAATGTGAAATTAGAAAAGAGGCTTGGAATCATCACCAGGCTTCATAGGTCTGACTGCCAAAGCTTGTAATCGAGAACTAAAAACCACTGCAGAGCGGTCAGTTAGAAGCCATTTCTCACTAAAAGGTAATGACCTGGTGAAACCTGATGACCTGAGGTTGAACTGTTGTGTCACAGTTTTAAAGGGTATGTGAAACAAAAACCAAGCGCAGACTCATCTCATTAATATCCTCAAAACCAAACATGATAATGGCAGCATCATTCTGTGGGAAAGTTGTCGTTTGTTTTGTTTTTTTGCATTCTGGGAGACTGGCCAAGATAGAAGTAATGATTGATCCAGAAACATTTGGAGTGATGTTGGGTGAAAACCTTTTCCAGTGGGTTCAGGGCCTTGCTGGCCATGAAAGTTTACACTGAAAAACAAGAAAAAAAAATGGATGTTGCAAAAAATTCTGAGTCAGAGACCGGACTTGAACTCAGTATCTCTGGAGACATGAAACTGGCCATGACTGATGTTACCCTTTGAACCTGGTTGAGCCCGAATGCTTCTGCCAAGAAGAATAGGACAAACCTGCAAAGAAAAGTTATCTCAGCTTGTAGGATCATTGCCAAAAGGACGTGAAGGTGCCAAGTATGAAATGAAGAGGTTTACTTCAATCTTTATTTTTCATGAATCAAAGGACTATTTTTTTTTTTAAATGTTTCCATTATAGAGAAGTGTATAGAGAGATTAAAAAAAACATTCTAAAAAAATTCTTACAATGGATCTGAAATATAACAATATAGAAAACATGAGAGGGCCTGAAAACTTTCTGTCAGCACTGTGTCCTCAGAAAAGTGAAAGAAAGCAAGAGCTAAGTGCTTCGACAGACTTTGGCGAACAGAAGCAGAGACAATGAAGCTCAGAAAATAAAGGTACGCTTTCAGCATCTAAATCAATGGCGCTTTTGTGAGAGATTGACAGAAACTATGGGAATCATTTCAGACAACAGGCAGACTTTGGTCTCATTTGTTTGACAAACTAACAGACATCGAGGTGGGTGTTCACTCCAAAAATACCCGGGAATTAAACGAGTCTGAAAGGTTAAAAACTTGTCTTGTTGTTGTTTTTTTTCACTCTGAATAGTGAGTCTCTGATCTACACACAACTATCTGACCATGATTTAAATTTGAGGAAAACTGTGAGGATGCATTTACTCATGATGCCATTCCTCTGTCAACAATATGGACACATTGGCAACCTAGCTGAGTCGCATCTAACTGAAAAAATCTTGAGATGCACATCAATGTTTTTGTGACAACTTTAAAAGTGGGAGACTAATATTTAGGCAAGGCAAGGCAAGGCAAGTTTATTTCTAGAGCACAATTCATACACAAGGTAATTCAAAGTGCTTTACATCTAC
>JBAMYA010000009.1:1745265-1762079 GCA_037176975.1 Arrhamphus sclerolepis
AAATATTTCGAGTAAAAATTACACCTTATGCTCTTGATATCAGTTATGCAATTCTTCAAGTAATATCTTTTCACCACAACATTAAAAAAAAAGCAATGAACTGAACTGATTTTCAAGCCAATATTAAAAAAAAAAAACCTCCCACATAAAGATTTGCTTCAACTTTGTTGACTCGGTGGAGAAACCTGACTGCTTTCAAGCAAGGCTCAGCTGTCTAAGCTTCTTACGGCACATTAAGGTCATGTCCCATGTGTTCTCCAACATGAGAACTCCATTTTTATTTCTAATGAGGGAGACCATATCAACAGAACAAGAGGAAAGCAATGGTTTAAAGGAGGATGAATAATCCCACAGAGGGATTACTGAAGCGCTCCTCTCCAAATTTAAAGCAGCACACTTTACAAAATCACCCACATCAGATTTAAAGGTTTTAGCTTACACTGAGATAAAATGCTTTTTTGGCGTGCATGGCTCACTCCTGAGTATGAAACTGTCATAACCATACCGGGAGAGTTCGACTTGTTGCCACTCACTGTTGCCTGGCAACGCAGATGGTGCAATTCTATTAGTCCCTGTGAAAAATGCGTGCTTTCTGTCGACACACGTGCTGTATGATGACTCCTTTAAGAGCTCACTTTTCTGAAATATCCTTCGTATTGAATGTGCTGGAGAACATTGTTTCCTGTCGTGACGTAACACGACTGAGCTTAAAGAGTCAGATGCACATTTAGTTGGAAGCACATCAGGCTGCTGTCAAGGTCATGTCATCTTCATAGATACATACTCCTCCAGACAGTCTTCCTCCTCCTCCTTCCTGTGGGTTTTTTTTTCTCTCAGAAGCTCCGTCAGCCTCGTCTTTCAAACTGAATATTTCTTCTGCAGCCAAACGTCAATGAGGAGAGCATCTAGCAGCTGACCTATCAAATCAATAGTTCTGGATTTTTTTTTTTCATCATTTTGATCCAGTCTGTCTGAGAAAAACACCAAAAACATGAAGTAGAGTAACCCAAGGCTATGAAGGGAAGAAAAACAAAAAGCTCAAACACAAAGTCATACTTTAAAAACATAAAGGTTGAGAGATTTGGGGATGAATTTTTATTAACCACTGCGTTCATTCAGTCTCTCAATCTTCCACAGTGAGAAATAAAGATAAACTCATAAAGATCATAAAACTCCGCTGATAAAGTTTCCACATTTAATTGAATATTACAGTCATTTGGGAAGCTGCAGTTTGCGGTTGGGTGAATTGGAAACAATTATAGCTTCGTGATGGCAGCTTTTATTGCCAGGCTATCCAAAAAAAAAAGAAAACAAAAACAATTTGTCAATGAAATTAGCTCTCAAGTGAAGCAAAACTAAGCAGAGCTCTTAATTCACTTAATAAGATAATTAAACTCAGTTGTGCTTGAAGAGACTTCGGGATCCTTCTCTCAGGAAAAGAGATACAGATAAGCTGCAGAAAAACATTAATTTAAGGCAAACTTGGGTAAATGCAGCAGAAGCATGAGCTGTTTACTATACTTAACATAATATTAGTGTTAAGAAAGCCATTGCATAACAATTAAACTGTATCCCAATTCAAAACCTGAAAGAGGTAAAAAAATAAAATAAAATCCTACATTTCTGTGACTTTTATTTCTTTGTAGAGATTGTGAACCCATTATATTCATGTATGATTTGTGCATTTCTACTTTTACAGTGCATACCAAAATAGTTAATCTGAAAGCCTAAACTAGAAAGCCCATCCTGTCTCCAATCCATCATAACCATCAAGCACTGCAATGCAGAACAACATTTAACAATTTCCATTTAAAACTTTACGATGCAAAAAAGATGCCTAGTGTGCAGCCAACTGTCACAATCCTGGTTTATGGTGGGTTTTTCATCTCCCTGTGATCTTTTTTTCTAATGGTTTCTATTTCTATTTATTCTTAAAAATCATATTAAGAGTTGAAGCATTGCAGCTGGACTTTGAAACGCTACAAAAGAGGCTAATTAGCGAAAGAGTCATCGGCATAAATAGGAAACCTTATTGAAAAGGTTATAATGAGTTGATGGTGTCACGTGACTTTTGAATCATGTTCATCAAGTTTGTCAGATTTGTGTTTAGTGCAGACCTGATTTTTAAAGTAATGATTTGAACGATAAAGTACACTTTGTTTGAAATTATTTAAACTTTTTTGGCTTTCTGACACAGACATGAGGAACCACAGCCATGAGAGCAGTGATGTGCAGTACAGGCTGATAATTATCACAATAATGAGAGTTTAAATAAAAGAATGAAAAGTGACTGAGAGTGTTTCTGCCAGTCTGTATCTTGTTCTGGTCTCTATGTGAAACCATGGAAACGTCGACAAGCAAAAGCTGCGTTCGGGCAGTATAAAAGATGTTTGGTTTTGTTTTTTAAAATAGCATAATTTCCAGAAAAAAAATTTTCTTCTTCTTTTTTTTTGTGTCTGTACAGCAAAGAAGGGAAAAAAAAAAAATTCCAGAAATTTTATCTCACTGTCAGTTAATAAGATCTTTGTTTAAATAAACGCACAAATGTAGTCCTGCAGTGATGAAGGGTTAAATGTCCGTGTCTGTGTGTACGTTTAATCTCCAGGACACGCTGCTGGAGCTGCTGTGTGATGCCGTGGCGTCATCTGTACGGCAGGGAAAAGGTCTGGTAGTCAGCGGCTTCCCCAGAGACCTGCGGCAGGCGGAGGAGTACGAGGCCAAGGCAAGAGCGCCAGATTGACAGGACAGACAGCAGACATGTGGTGCAGGAGCATAAATAAATGATGAAAAAGTCAGGCACAGTTCATGTATTCGTCCAATAAATACAGCAGAGCTAAGAACGCAGCAGTCATGCAGCACTGGCAGTGTGAGTGAGTAAAGAGACCAGAAATAAAGGATAAAAAAGCTTATAAAGAAGGAAGATTGAGAAGGACATTTTGTGCAGGACAAATTAAACAACTGGAAACTCTTTTTTTTTTTTAAGTTGAATACATTATAGAGAAAGACTGAAACGTTCATGGCTTTAATAGCTGACTTTCCTCCTCTTGTGCTGTGTTGCAGATGGGAGAACCCAGTGTGGTGCTCCTGCTGAGCTGCTCGCTGGACACCATGTCCAGTCGTTCGCTGTGTCGTGACAAATCCTCCCCCAGCTTCCGTCCCAACTCAGACAGAGAGAGTGACCTGCACAGGAAGGCCGAGAGTTTCTGCAGCAACAGCCCAGCAGTCGCAGCTCACTATGAACGCAAGAGCTTTCTGCACACGGTGAGATGAAGAAGACATTATTCGTTGTACCCAACTGCTGTCCAGGTCTTGATGTGAACCAGCAACACGTCTCAAAAAAGATGGTGTTTACTATTGTGCAGCATCCCCTCTTCTTTTAATAACTGTTAAAACAACAGTTGAAAGACAACTTTTAGCAACAGGTTTGGGAGAGGAATGTTGTCCCAGTTCTGGTCTAATGCAGGATTCTAGCATCTTAACACCTCATTTATAAAACTGTGAGTAGGATCTGTACTAAAAGTTCACTTATGCCCAAAAACATGTTGCTGTAAAACCTCTATGTACTCTTCAGCATTGATGGAGCTTGTCCAGGTGTGTAAGCTGCCCACCCCAAAGGCACAAATATAACCCCATCCCATCAGAGATGCAGGCTTTTGCCTGCTGATAACATTGATTCTGGCTGTGACATTGTGAAAGCAAATTCCCTAATTCAATCAGAATTTGATCAAAATTCAAGGCAGGTGCACAACAGTATATGAAACGCAGGATTTTAGCTTGTACCTGGATTCTATTTAGATCCAACACAGTAAAAGCAGAACCTTGGCAGCACTGGGCAGTAAGTTTTAAAGTGCATTTATATTCCACCAATGTCATTACATTCCTGCGTCCACTTGTTTTTTTTGTTGTTTTTTTTTAACAATCGTGTCCCTCTTAAATGCCTCTCTGTACAACATAAAACACAAATTTTAAAAAGAAAAAAAAAAAGGAAAAGCTTTATTTGGCTTGAGGCTCCAATTAATAATTTGGAAGCAGATTAATGGCAGTGTGAGCCTGGACCACGTTCAGCCCAAAAAAAAAGATTGTAGCTCCAGGTAATTATGGCTGTTTGTTGATTCTCCTCCCTCATTACAGGTACTTCCAGGCAGCAGAAGCCCATGTTATATTTCCAATACATTTGATAAACAATCTTTTTTTCTGAAAGCTGAAATGCACGTAAACCATCAGGGTGGTGAGAGCAGCCTGTAAAATCATGTGAAACTTATCTAAAGCCACCGCGTAGCACTGCTTAATCTCTCTTTTTTTTTTCTTTTTGAGAAGATTTTATCAAGATGTAGACATGGGGCAGACAAAACGAAGAAAAGGGGTTTTGTTTGATGCATTCTCCTCTTGTCGAGGATTTGGGAGGTCATCTGTTCTGACATGATGGACTAAAGCCTACAGGTGAAAGAATGTCAGTTATTGATGATTCCTGCATGGTGGTCAAATGGTCTTCTTTGTTGAAGAAGGTCCCTAACTGAGTTTCATGGCATGTGAGTATCTAAGCGGTAGCCATGATGAGAGCTGCTCAATTTCTCTAAATCGCAAGAAAATACATTTTATCACTTCCCTTTTTTTCTCTTTTGGCAGAAGATACACCAGAGCGTTCTCAGTTAAAGAAGGAGTAGTGCTCTACTGAGCAGGAACATTCAGTGACACACCCTCTGGCCTTCTGTCTGACCTTTATGTTAAATACATCTATTTTCACGCAGTCATAATAATGGTGGCGGGGGTGTATCAAATATCAGCACAGGAGGTTGAGAGGGATCAGCCAATCACTGACTAATTACACAGGTGATATAGTGCACATTATTGAAAGTTAAATACCTTTTTTTTTCCCAGTTAGTTATTAAATTCAGTTAAACCTGGACATTTCCTAACACATTCACGTGCAAAAGCATTCACCTCAATTGGTATTAAACGTCTTTTTCATTTCGAGGGAACAAAGCAGCATGCCAACCAGCTTGAGGGTGCAAAACATTATGAATTTCAAAAATAGAAAAAGAAAAAAAAACAACGAAACACTAGCCACAGGGATTTATATCCATTCCTCATGGCAAAACTGCTTCAAACCCTAAAGATGGATGATTCTGCTAGTGTACAGCAGGATCAGAGTCAGAATGAGTTCTGCACTGTGACTAAGCAGTTTCGAGACTTTAAAGTGTTTTCCGTCAAACCTCCCGAGTGTTACTTCGGCAGCATACTTTGAGTTGTTGTAATTCTTTGAGGTGAACCTCTCTCCCAGTGAAACCTCCCAAGCACCCACAAGCACTATCCAGGATTCTTTCAGCACAAAAAGGAGGAGGAAAAAAAAGAAATCCCAGGCCCTGAAGACAAACAACATCCCCGCAGCACGGCATGACCGTACTTAACTGTGGGCCTGCTGTTCTCAGGATGCTGAGGCGTGTTGGCTTTGCAGCTCGATCGCCATTTACTCCTGATGCATGTCAATACCCTGCTACGACAAGTCAATGTAAACCATGAAATAGGCCCAGCTGCCTCAGACAGACTTCATAAAACCATTTTACTCATGCTTGGACAGAATCTTTATGAAGGACATGGCAAGAGTCAGATTACAAAAAGAAAAGTGCTTTTCCTATACCTATAAGCACTGAACCATCGTCTTCTTTGAGCTACAAATTATAAATAATGTAAAAAATTTCCCATCGTCTCTGCACTCAAGTTGAGTATTTTGGAATAATACTGTTGCTGTTGTCAAAGGATGTTGGATTAAAGCTCAGGTCTGACCTTAGAAGCGACATCTGACTCTGCGGGCTTCACTCGCCTCACTGATGTTTGCACCAACATGAGGGCAGGAAACAAATCACAGACTTTGCTCGGAGATCAATCACACCTTCAGAAATGATCTGTTTGAACATTTAAATGCCACATCAGGTGTATATGCGTGCGCTTAAATGCCACAACAGGTATTGAGGTCATCAGTCTGCTGTGAGCTCCCGCCGCGGCACACTCCTGTCCTCAGCTCTGTGACGAAGATGTCGATGTCTTCTGAAAGGTTTCCGTTTTGTCTCCATCTGCAGATTGATGCTGAGAGGTCACCAGACGAAGTGTTTGCCCAGATCTGCCAGGCGCTGGAGTCCTGTTCCAGCTTCTGATTTTCTGCCATTTACACCCTCAAACTCTGCTGTCCACCAGCCCCCCCCCCACCTATGGCAACCTTGATTTTTCTCGCTCATCCCCATGGATACCACTCCGTATAACCTCACACCTGCACCAGCTCATTGAACTGCAGTGGCATGCATGTTTCAGCTGCAATCAGTTAAAACCTCTCTGCTTCTGACAATGACGATGCATCCTGGTTGTCACATTATGCTTCACTTTCACACAATCCCCCCCGCGCTCATGTCAACCTGAATACATGCTGCCAACTGCCAATCTGAAGCGCAAAACTGTACAGAGAAAACAGCATCCCCCTCCCTGTGCTGTGACTGAGAGCATGATGAATCTTCCTCCAGAGGAGCTGAGCGAGGTTCCCTTGCCATGCCAAAGAAGCGGAAATGTCAGTGGGCGTCCACGCTCTCATGCACAGCCCCAAGCTTCATATTGTAAAAAGCATGCAAGACTTACAGTAAAGCTTAAACTGCCTTTTCTTTTTTTCCCTTTTTTTTTTTTGTTTGCATTAACTTAAAAAGCAGTGACAAAAGATAAGGCTGCAATGAAACAGCAGAAAATTAAGGATATTAAGATTACTGCTTTTTTTTTTATGTTTACAAGTTCATCGTACAGGTTTCTTGTTTGAGTCTGGTATTTAACATTCAATAAAGCCAGTGTATTTGCTAAACGGAGCATTTCTGTGCGTGTACTTTGGTTTGTTGTGTTCCACAAACACACACACACACAGCTGATCCAATAGCTCCATCTGCTGGAAATAAGATCACACATGCACAGATGCTGTGGAAGCAGAAGTTTGACGTCCCAATTAAAAACACATTTAACTTAAAGATGCATTTCATTGACTCAGCATCAAGGTCACGCCTTCACCCGCAGTACTCATGAAAGCCACAAACAGACCAACAAGACAGACCTAGCGTACACAGGTGAAAGAAAAAATAGTTTTATCTTTGAGAAACACTTGCAGTTTCCAGATTGCTTTCCTGTGGTTCAAAAAAACTGAGCTTTTGAATTTTCAGTCATTTCAGACCTTGACTGGGATCGACACAATTTGGCATAAATGTCTTTCAGCTCGTGGGAATGACGTGACATGCACCAGATTAGTTTTATAGCATTTGTAGATGTGACGTTTTATATTGCCATGTTAACTACTTGGCTTTTGCAGAACACCAGAGCTCCTGAACTATCACCGTTTGGAGCCCTCGCGAGTTGCTCCTTCACATTTAACTTCAATAAGTGAAAAAAACATTAAATGTTGAAGGGCCTCAATACGTCATCTCAAAGCAACACTAAAGAGTCTTCAATGAGTAAGCAAAAAAAAAAAATGGCAAAGGAGGCAATATTTAATGAAATATAGAAAATTACACAACAGACCTTTTGTGGACGTTTAAATTTGACAGCGTCAGCTTTCAAATGAAACCAAGTTCTAACATTTGCTGCAAACATTTCAACACCTCTCTAGATTACTTGACCAAAGAAAATCTCGATTAATTACTTTGCCATGTTGAACACTGGGAAACTGATCAATCAAAAGTCAACAAACTGGAGATCTTTAGTCCGTATTCGACATTTTTGTTTAATAAATCAAGGTTCAATACCCGACTTCAGTTAACTGAAGAACACTACAGGAACCACAGTTAGAAACACTAGTTTCACATACTTTTATTTCCACGGTTCTCCTCTAGCATTTTTTTACAGTAATTTTTTTATTTTTATTATTTTTTTTACATAAGAACAGACTGTTATACAGATATTGAAGCAGGGTAAAGGGGGTGAGGGAATGAGACAAAAACCATACAAAATGGTGTCTACTCAAGCACAACAAAATCTATGTGTATAAAATTGTGTGGGTCGTTCCACTGTGGAGGCACCAACCACTACCTCAATTATTCTTTTTTTTTTTTTTAAATAGATTAATAAAAATACAATCTTTTAAATGGACCTTTAAAGTGGGCTGCAAAATTAAAGATCTAGAGGCATAATGACAGGATCGATAACATAGGACAGAGGGGGTTGATGGAGCCACGCAAAAACAGAGTTACAGTGGCCAGATTCAAGGTCACCCCTCTCAACAAAAAAAGAAAAAAACAAAACAACTTTTTTCTTTAAAATGGCACACAGCAACTAGCAGTGGCTACTTTTCACCATATACTTGAACACTCAACAAGATCAACATCAGCACACATGGAAGATGACAAAAAAAAACCAACAATAGTTTTTCCACATTCTCATTCACTTGCCTTTTTTTTTTTTTTTTATTAAAAAAAAAAAAAATGCTCTCCTTGTTGTAGTGCTTCCTTGTTGTATATGATTTAGTGGAGAGAGCAAAAACGAAAAGAAACAGATGAAAGTGTGTCTGTGTGTCTAAAAGGTGAATGGATCGAGAGCAGCATTGTGTGACGATGGTGGCGATGGCTCCATGCTGAAATATGGCGCACAATCCATAGAACACATACACGTTTGTCCTCAGAAGATAGTGTGGTTTAGCAGAACATCGTAAGTTTGCAGCCAAAAACACACCGGCTTTGATCGCAAGGTCGGCTCAACCTCTCCCACTGCACCCTGCGACTCATAAATACTAGATCTATGAATACCTAGCTAAAACATGTTTCAGTCTTGCATATCACCATGACCACATACACACATACAAACCAACTTGGTGTATCTTGGTTGAAGACTTGACGGTCCACTATGACGCGCTGGTCGACCACACATTTTCATTTTCAGGTGGCACATCACCAGACTAATCACCAATTCTCCAATTTCGAAGCAGCACAGGGAGGTAACAAGAGGCAACGGGGGAAAGGACGAGAGGGGAAGCAGGGACTGCCCTCCTCCAGTTACAGATTTCAGGAATGTTGTGTGCATTCTGTTTTCTTTTCTTCTTTTTTTTTTTCTTTTCTTAAATAGTATCATTTCAAATAACAGATCCATTGAATAACCTGGCTGAGTTGAAGGGCCCCCCTTTTTATCTAAGGAACCAACATGGCCGCTCTTTGCTCAAGTCAGGGAGGTCTGTTACCAACGCCCCCTCCCCCCACCAGCAGTAGAGGCCTGCTCTGAGGCCCAAAGCTGCCGGCCTGCCTGCCAGCTGTCCTTCCTGCCTGGCAGCAGGTTAAGCAGTTATCTTGAACTTGGAGGATGGAGCCATGCACAGAGTGGCCTGTGGGGTACGTGGAGAGAGCCTGGAACTAGGGTCGCTTGGGACCCTGTCATCTATTAGCTGGGAAGTAGTTCGGGTCCAGATAGTTATAGCCTGTGGTCTGCGGCAGGCAGTAGTCCCTGTCCAGAAAGGTTTCTGGCTGATGCACTGGCTCCAGGTGGTGGTTGGGTTTGTGGGTCTCCGTCTTGAACAAGCTGGAAGATGAGAGAGGAAATAATCTGTACAAGATGACATAATATCTGATGTTTTTAATACCAAAGCTAGATTGTGCAGCTGTTCTCTTTTCAACCATCAAAATTCTTTTAGTTAAAAAAACAAAAAAAATGCAAGAAAACAAAAACTATTTAATGGAGTTAATTCAACCACTTGGCTTTACTCAAAACTGCTCTTCCAGGGAGCCTTACTGGAACTATGTTCTACAGTTTTGTGCAACTATGTACACTCAAAGACAAATTATTACCACGTAAGAGAGCAGACAGTATCTCACCTGAGAGCTCACACCAACGTAACAGAACAATACTTTCTGTATATGCACATACATTTCTGTACATCACCTGTTAGAGCCACTTTTAATCTCTATTATTACCTCAATATAATAAGTTTTTTTTTTTAAATTGTTTTTCCAGCCTGGACTTTAAGTAATTATAATGTTATCAATGACTCCCTGAAAAGTAACTTTTTTTTGTGTTACTGGTTTAAATCAGGTTGTCTTCATCCATAAATTAACTATAAAATTCAGACTGTGTGTGTGGTTGAGTAATCTGGTCATTCTAAAGGTTTGAACTTTTAGGTTCAACTTTTATAATGGTTTTCCTCAGCACTTGAACTTTGCTGGCAGGAGAGGAGCTCACCAGTCAGAGCAGTTGGAGCAGAAATCAACCGAGTTGTCTGGCGGACAGTCCTGACAGTGCCACCGTACTCCCTGGATTGGCTCCATTCCACATACGTCACACTGAAAGAAAAACAAAACACAAAAACACATACATCATCTGTAGAACACAATGTTGGATGGCTGGATGGATAAAATGCTAACTAACTACCAATCATAGCCAATTTCATGTCATAACATTATTTCTTTTTTCAATGTTGTTGTTTTATTTCCAAATTGTATCAACTGGAAATACTGTATATATTCACAATATGAGCATGTTCCATCCCTTGACGCTGTCTGAAAGTATGCAGCAGGAAAACAATCTTTGTCCATGGTTAGTAAAATAAATTCTCCATCTCAGGAAAGTCATTTCATCCTTGGAAACTGTGAGAAAATGCTCATCTGCGTCTGCCTTAAGTGTAGTAACAGTCATGGGCAGAGGTATGAAGGTCTCACCTTGTAGCCCCTGTGCTGCACTCCAGCGCTGTCCTCCTGGATCTCCTGAAGCTTCTGTTTTTTCAGCCGCTTCAGCTCTAAAAGCTCTTTGTACTCGGGCAAGTTTCTCAACTCCACAGGTACACTCTCGTCATCCTGGGTTAGAGGAAAGCAGAGACAAACACACACACACACACACACACACACACAGACAGAGAGGAGTCAGAAGAAGTGATTGATAGGCACTGCAGCATACACACACAAATCATTTCCACATGGCACCTGAGACCCAGTCAGATTAAGATGTTCTCTTGATATTTTTCCACCCTGCAGAAAAAATATGCAACCCAATACATTTTGATTTAAAGTTACCTGAACACGAGCAACATGAAAACTCAGCCAAAGAATTTCTTCTGTTTGAGCAGTGTTGAATTAAGCACAAATTTGCCTTCAGCCACAAGCAAACAAGAGAGAACCTGTGTGTCCACAGAGGTTGTGTGCTATATCTGACCTACATCAATCACCACCTACTTATGTTGGAGGAAAAAGAAAATGCATTTTATTTGGCTAAAACTACTGGTCATATTTATAGACATTGATTTTGTGAGAATTCTGGTAAGCTGCCTGCACACTCGCTCTCCCAATCTTCAATCCTTGCTGCACAGACTTCCAAATAAGGGACAAGCTGGTGAAGTGAGAAATTATTATACATACTGTGATTTCACTCACGAGCAACGTTAGTTGTTTCATTAGTGGGCTGATGGAGACAGTAGTCTGTGCTCTTGCCAGGGCACGGGGAGCCAGTTTCATGGGTTAAGGTTAGTGTCATCGAAGGCAAAGGAAGAAATGTCAGTGCTCGGAAAATGGCGCGCATCAGGAGAGAGAAATACGGCTGCCTGGACCCGATACTCCGGTTAAGGAATGTTCAACAACACAAAAATGGAGCCAAATTCGAGAGAAGAGGTGGAATTTCTTTCAACCAAACAGCTATTTAGATTTGAAATCAAAAATACACACTGCAGATAACTTAGTCCAGAAGCTAAATTGTTAACAAAATTGTAAACTTCTGTACAGAACGTTCATGAAGCAGGCATCTTCCTGCCAAGGATGCAGCCAAGCTGCCGTCACTGAGCGTGCCAGCAGAAGGGGTCAGGCTAGTTATGATAAACTATGGCAGCAGTACACCCGTTAATCTCTGACGTCTCTGACAGTAGTTTGTAAAACCGCCAGATGAAAAATGAAGAGGGAGCTGGCAGTCATTCCCAACTCTTCATCACAATCTAGGAAGTGTCTACTCGCTTCTTATATTTTGAGTTCTTTCAGTAGGTGCACAGCCCTCCATGACACAGACATTCTAGTCCCACAATGTCCCGAATGTGCACAACATGGTGAAATAACCAGCCTTATCAGTTATAACCATAAGCTTTTAAAGCCACATCACAAAGGCTTTTACCAGTCTTCATCTCAAAGACCACTGCTACCAGGATGGTTAGTGTGAGATCACAGCTCAGCTTAAAACTGACACAAAAAAAGGAAAGTGGGGAATACGACAATTTACACAATCATGATTAAGACAAAAAAAAAAACCAAAAGCACAGCGACAACAGAAGATGTGACTCACCGAATCGTCAACAGAAGGGTCCTGCACGCTGTTGTAATACGCCGAGCGCTCTTCATCTTCATCCATGAAGACTGGAGGCTCATAGGAGGTCAGGAAGGTGGATGGTCGATAAAGGTGCTTGTTAAGGTGGTGCTGTCGCTTACTGGAGGTCTGGAGGACAACAGGAGTCAATCACAAAAACAATGATTTTTAAATTGGCCAATTTCAACCTCTATCTGACAAATATATTCAATTGTGAAAACACTAGAAAATATTTCTGACAGGCATAGAAATAGAGAAAAAAACATTTCCATAAAAGCTGTCAAATATAAAAGGCCACAAAAGCATAAACCTTTATATGAAAAATAGGATTTTTCAGTATCTATCATAGTTATAAAGCTCACATTATTTTATGCAAGTAACACAAAAATGTAAAAATGTTTTAAGAGAAAAAATGATCAGCTGGAGACACATGAGGTTGTCAGGACAGGCTAGAAAAGCAGCAGTTAGCAAGGATCAGCGGTGGCTCACCAGCTTGGACCAAACTTTTAGCAGTGAAAGACACATTCACACATTTCAATACAAATAAGAAAAAAAAAAATGAAGATTTTAGGAGCATTGTATCGTGAAAAGATTAAGGGAGTCTGGGGAAATCTTAGTACTTGTCATGTCTGTATGAGAAATAGTCATGCCACCATGATTAATATAGTCACACGGGCTTGGAATTACCTTGAAAAACCAGAGTGAATATTTATCACCTCACACACACTATCCTAAGTTATTCTAAAATGTGCAAATGCATACACCACAGCCTCATGTCCTACAGAGGTTTTTAATTCCCCTCCAAAAAAAGGGTGTCAGGTACACTTTATATGCAGTACACTGAATCTGCAAGATTTGAGCTCCGAGTCCAACATATTTATTACGAGTAATAATGCTCCACTGTTGCCTGTATATGACAAACAATCTTTAAACATTATCACTCGCGGTCTGCTGCTGCATCCAGAAATGTAGTCTGAAACTGTACAACACAAGGAGGAAACCTTAGATCAACTCTATGCAGGGATGCAACTGAGTTGTCTGAGCACAAGGTCATTTGAGATGGATATAAATACAGTGTACATTGTGTTCTCTGGCCAGATCAGTCCACAATTCAGCATGCATTTAAAAAAAAAAAAAAGGAAAAAAAAAAGGGCATTGAGTTCTATATGTCAAGGACGAGAAAACACATCCAGGCTGGGATCAGTGAAAGGTGTCAAAGTCAGCATCTGTGATGGCATGAGGTGCTTCAGTGCCTGTGGCACAGATCATTCAGAGACATATATCTGAATATCACAGAAAAAAGTGTCATTAAAATTAAGCTGGATATGACACAAGGGCTAAAGTATTGCTGCCTCAACTTTTTATATGCATTTTAAATCTAAATATTTGAGTTGAAGTCAACACAGACAAAAATCTTGTCTTTGGTAGCCATGTCTGTTAAAGATTCAAACAAGGTAAAAAAAAAAAATAAAAGGTTTAACTTAAAAAAATAAAATAAAGGCCAAGTTTTTAGGAAACGGGGTTTTCATGTTACTCTGACATGTATTGCAGATGACCAAATATCAAGCAAGTAAGCCATCGCTCTACTCTCATCCACCTGACAGCATGATAGAAACCATTTTTGTTTGAAATGGATGGATTCCATCTTGTACTGTATATGTAGAGTGGTACCCAGTCCTGCAGACAACAGAAGGGCTACCACAGAAAGCAAATCTGTTAAAAATTGTTGGCTTCTGGGACCGTTAGTATTGTGAGGGTCTTTGAGTTAGCTTTCGCCGACAGTAATCGATATGGAGTGCCAAGACATCGTACAGGGAATGTCATCAGCACCATCTTCGTAGTCAATCACTTGGATGCACTTTGGATTTCACAATGTTATGGGGAAGAGGAAACTTGACACGACTCATTTAAAATCCAAGATTTGCGAAGAAAAAGTCGAGTACATCAGAAAAACCACAAATGTCTTGGCAGGAATCATCTGCATCCTCTGCATCCATCTAACCATATCCTCCACATCCTCTTCTTTTACACCAATCAACTATAATTTATTGCTTGTTTCATCTCAAGACCTACAGTCATACAGCAGAACTTTCACCGTTTTGAGGAGAAATGGGAACTCAACAATTCTAATGATGTGACCTCCACTTTTCATCAGCCTACTTTTTAATGAGACACAAAATCACCCAGAAGAGGTCTGAGAGCAGGAATTAACACCCACAGAACTTAGATCCAATTTGATTCCAACACCTGAAAGCATCTTTAATAGCATATATTTTTAACTCATAAATATATCAAAGTTAACAGACAGACTGTAGCCAGAAATTTTTCAATTCAGAAATATTGTCCATTTCAGAGCAATCTAGCCACCTTTTTCAGTCCACTTTTTTTGCACAATTGGCATCAAATGTCAGCATAAAGGCATCTTTAAAAGATTGAGAAAAAAGAGGGGGAAAGAGAGAGAAAATGTTCAATTGCATACACACAGATAGGTTTGGCATATGTCAAGTAAGATCTGCATAAACTGACCTTCATTATCATGACAATAACACATTACAGAAAGTTTACATGACAGTATGGGTTTAAATGCCTAGCTCTATTATTAATTTTAACTTACAACCCCGTTGTCTTAAATTAGTAACTCAGTGCTGTAAGAGGTTTGATAAATGGGTGGTAGTTACCTTTTTAGTGTACATGCACAGGTTGGGTGTTCTTCCAGGCACAGGGATACCAGCTTTTGTCAGTTTGATGAAGTACTTTTGAACTCTACTGGCAACCTAGAATGTTTGAAGAGGAAAACGGTTTCATTAATCATAACCAACTGAGAAACAGCTGCCTGACATGACTGAGGTTACGCACTTATATCATATCCAGGTATTTACAGGTGGGCACTTCTGTCAGACATTTGTTTGGTTTTTTTTAAACGCTGCCAATTTTTCCCTCTGTCAATTTATGACTTAGTTTCCATAGTGAAGGCAGTTGTTTACTTTAGTGTAACACCAGAATGTATTTATAAAAACAGGCAATTAGTACAATATCTGATTAAAAACACGTGGAAAGTCTGGTTTGGAAGGTTATTAAGTTTACTCAAATTTTTGTTGGTTACAAGTCATACCTATTTTTTTTTTTTTTTTTTTTGTGGCAGCAAATTCACTTTAAATATCCGAGTTAACACTAATTCCAGAAGGCATACAGGCATTGTGGTCGATACGATTGCAAATCTCACGTTCTCCCTGCGCTTGTGTGTGTTTTCTCTGCATGATCCAGCTTTACCCACAATCAAAAACAGTATGCATAGTTGTTTCGTTTCTGTGATCCTGTGACGGACTGGCAGCCTGTCTGGGGCGTACCCCACAGACGACAGTCGGGAGAAGCTCCAGGCACCTGATTAGGACTGAAGTGGGTTTGGAACAATTAAGTAATGCTCATGTAAACGTCACCTGTTTGGCGGTCCGATTGCCCAGCTCATCAGCGATCTTCTGCCATCTTTTGGACTCCACTTCCTCTGGAGGAAATTTCAGAAGAAGCTGCTCCAGTTTTTTCTGCCAAAATATGCACATACATGGAAGGAAAAAAAAAAAAAAGATAAGACGATAATTGTACAAGGAGAAGCAAACTTACAATTAGCTCTCATTCATACCAATTGGGCTTTGGTCATTTAGTGTTAAATATGCCAAATACCACTCGGGTTGATAGGTTGAAGCACACCATGAAACTGCTTTTTTTAAATTGAGATTATGTGAAAAAGTTCAAATAAGAACAAAAATTAAAGTTTTACCAAAGGTTTATCTTTTCCTTTTGATGTTGGATTCTTGTGTTGCTCGAATATATCTAAAATATTACCACACCATTCACCGTACACTTATATTAAAAAACTGCTTTAATTATTGTGAAGAATGAATTAGAAAATATCCTACAAAAGGAGTTGTATGAACTGCAACTGGTACCAGGTTCCTGAACTGCACACACACAAAAAAAATAAAGATTTGGAACTGTCTCCAATATTTATAAAAACTATGAAAAGCTCCCAGTGCCAGAAAGTATCTAATAAAATTCTAGCGTTGCCAAGTCTGCATAGCTACAGTTGTCCAACCTTCCACCACAACTGTAATTCTCTCTTCTTCCTTTTTTTTTTCCCCCTTCAATCAGCAGCACCCTAGAATGAGCAGCATGAATTTATTGCTATAATCCAGCAGGCTTATCTTACACTTACTACCAACCTGTTCTTCCACAGTCCACAGCTGGTTGAATGTGTCAGGCTTATTTGGGTGACAAATCCTCCCCCTGATCATCTGTCAAGAACACACAGTGAAAGGCATGTTTAAAGACTGACAAGAATAAAAAAAAATAATAATAATCATGTGCAGGCCAACATCTGAAAAGATTTTTGCATGTGAACTGCCTGACATGCTGATCTGTCTGACAGAAAACCTGACTGTCAGATGGGACTTGAGATGCATCACAAAAAAAAGGAGGGGAAAAATGGGGGGAAAAAAAAAAGAATTGGAGAACATGGTCCACTCAGACTCAATATCTCC
>JBAMYA010000009.1:1766419-1789944 GCA_037176975.1 Arrhamphus sclerolepis
ATAGATAGATAGATAGATAGATAGATAGATAGATAGATAGATAGATAGATAGATAGATAGATAGATAGATAGATGCTCCAACCTGCCCAGGGAGACACTGAAGCATCAAGCAATCTTTACATCTGACAATCAACGATAGCAAACACGCACTGCTGATTACGGATGGAAGCACAAATCATACGAAAGCAACCTTCATTATGCAGTAGAATAAAACACTCTGCCACTTCAATACGTCATCATGTTATGTTTACCAGTCAAGTTAATGAATATGATTGCTTTGTAGAGCAAGCAAGCACACGGCTTGTACATTTTTTTTTTCTGAAACTGTATGCTGTGGTTGTTATGACGTACTCTATGTATTGTATTTGAAATCTCCGGCCTTGAACTTGCACATGGTCTACCTGTGTCTGGCATTTCAATGTTGGTCCGCCTAACAAAATAAACAAAGATGCCTGTCTTCTTGCTATCAAGCGCTTGTCATGTCTTCAATGCATGCGGATATCCTTTAAAGGTAATGTGTTTTGAAGTGCATCTCGTGTCCACATGCAGTCTGCGCCAATAATTTAGTATAATGTCACTTAGCATGACGGATGTACACAGCAATCAACCCAAACATCTGAAAACAAACTGATGCTACAGGATTTAAAGACATAGAGACCAACTGTGAAAATACAGCTAAATCTGTTCATTACTGAGAATTTTATGAAGGCAATCCTCTGGTGCTACTAAATGATCACTGTCTGCCTCTTTTATGGAGCAGTTGCTTGGGCTGGAAACATGTATTCAAGCAACAGAACGAAAACAGGAAACTTTTGCCCTCAGCAACAGAGTATCGCTTATCGTTTTGTGACCTTTGCCTACTAAGGGACACATTCTCATTCTGAGGTTGAGCACTTTTTACAGATTAATGTGTGTTTGCCTCTCTGCGTGCCTTCACTTTCATGCTATTAGAGTAGACACCACTTCTCCGTGATTTACATGCTATGAACTTTCCTTTAAATATTATATGGCCAGTGCTTTCCTCTCTGTCATGGATCATTAGTTTGAGAAAGAAAATTTGGAATACCTGTGCTCAGTAATTGTACTATAGGGAGAAGTAGTTACTAATGACACTTAAAAGACTTAGTATATCAGTGTAGCTACATTATGCTGAAAGGATGAGTCACACAATATGTTTTGTGTCTAATATGTGGTGTGCAAGTGTATTGTGTGTTATTACAATGCTTCACAGGCTCATGCCATCTCAGCAGGGACATTTGTATAAAAAACTCAACGTGGCACTTTCCCCCCTCAATAAAGTTTTTATTGCTGTTATTAAACATCTTATGAGCTAATACAGAGTAAAATAGTAAATGCAGTTTGCATGAAATAATTTATATGGCCAGAATACATAAAAATGATAAAATAGCACATTATAAAACACATACAGTGAGTTCAGTTGACTGAGAATCTGAGTGTTATGTTCTGCATCACTGCAGTGTAACAAGGGAAAGGGTCACTGATATTCACATACATCTTTGCCATTTCATTTATAAATTGCATCACGTCTGCTATAAGTCATATTGTCTACTTTCTCTATAAAAGATGAATGCAATGAGGTTAGACTTTTTCAATGAATCTTTGGCAGCACATACTCTGAACACATCTTTTTCAATTTCATATTAGGTATGTGTCAGTTCTCTTGCTGGCAGAGCTCCACAGAAGCTCATTAGCCAACTGTTTGGTAGGACGTAATCTCAATCTTGTGGAAGGTGAAGGCTAGTGTAGCATGCCATGCAAATAAAGGGGTTTGCTCTCCATCTGGCCAGAAGTACCTCTGGGAATATTCTGAACCATGAAGACAAAATGGTTTTTGTATGTAGTAGGACCACACAGGAATTTTGTATTGATTTTTTATACTGCAAAAATTACACCTTTGGACTTGATGCAATGGACTTAAGCTAAACTGATTGTCACCCCTCCCCCGGTCAAATACCTCACTTTTATGCTTAAATATGCCAACTTGCAAACAACAGAAAAAAAATAAACTGAAAAGTGGTGATTACAAATCCCTCCAGAATTTAATGCCATGATATCAAACATAATTTTGTCTGCATTATGACACTGTTTCACTGTGAGTGTTTCTCCCTGATTGTGCAAATACTTTGAGGACACATTCTTGTTTTGCTATGTATGCTAATAGACACAGGCGGATAGAGCCATGTTTGTTTTGCACTTGCTGTCGTCTTCAGACATTCTACAGCTGTTGTATGTCTGAATTCCAAGAGAAAAGTCTCTTTGGCGCAATGTGAGAATGGTCTATGCCATGCAGACTGGACATACATCACATCCTAAATTATTTGTGGATAAAAAAGACAAACATCAGAATTCTCAAATCAAGTTCCTGTATGAAAGAGATTTATCTTTTTGTGGGGTTTGTAGCCGCCTACGAGCTGCTGGCCTCATATATGGCTCATTAACTCACTTGACCACTTTTGCTATCTGATGTTATACCCTTTCATTATGAGGCCGATAAATGTTTTAGCTCACTATCTCCAGATTTTAATCATAATAGTTCCACTTTGACATATCAGTGTTCAATATGAAAGAGCCTGTACATGGAAACATACAGAAATCCAAGGGGCTCAATGATCAAGAGGAGAGGGGAAATGGGGAGGGAAACAAGTTGAGGGCTACAACCACGTACAGGTCAGCTAATATAATGTTTCAGTTTATCAGCAGAATAGTGTGCCTGGGTGGACTGGATCCAGCAGCCTTTTGATTATCAGCTAAACCTGATCACCAATTATCACTGACATACTTGCCATGAAAAGAAACAGAAGGATGATGATAGGTTTTTGGATGACAGTTATATAACATTTTATTGTTATTTACGAGGGAAAAAAAAGTCTGTGTTCGTTTTAGTGTGCAAATAAAAAAAACAAAACAAAAAAACAACCAAACTATTTCACTGCAAAACTGAATCAGAAAAATTCAGGGATTGGAGATTACAGCTTTGCTCCAAATTGCTTTTGAATCGATTTTTCCTACTTTCTAGGGAATTGCAACAGCGAATATTAAAATCTGAGTTCTAAAGACTCTAAAGACTTTAAAATGCCTTATTTGCTTCTTGTTCACATTAAGTTATGTCAAATTATGTTAGTAAGTTTGCATTTTTAAAGTTCTTGAATGAATTAAAACAAAATGTAAGCCTCTTGACCACAGACGTGAGGAACCTGAAGCAAATGTAAGTTTTTAACCTGAATATCCTGTGTTTAAACAAATCAGCAAACTGGCAAAAGACACTAAAATCTATAGACAAGGTTTGTGTAGATTCTCAGTCATCCAACTAATGGAAAGTGCTTGGATAGGACTTGTTTTTTTGTTCCTGAAGACTTATCACCTGTAGAATGTGTCTGTGACTCAGAATAGCGAGGAAGTCGTCCCTGTAGTGCAATTTGGCATGACTGAGGCCATGCATTGTTTGTTTCATTTTTTCTGTGGTTTTCGGCCAGTAACCCTCACCCCAAACTCCATCCTAACGCTCCCATTTTCAGGTTGCTATTCGATCAGGGTTGGCACTTCCTGCTGAGGTTCCTCATTAAGAGAAAAGTAGAACATCTGTGCTGGTCAGGCAAGATGACTTAAGCCTCCTGGCCACTCCTCGGTGGAGATTCAGTTTTTTCCTTCAAGGGTCCTTGAGGATCAAGGAGGAATAAGTACTTCACCTGCATTTTCTTTTAGATATAGTGTTTCAGGTGGCTCTGGTTTTGATCTGCCTTCCAAGTTCACACAGTCGAGCTTTGTAAACAAAAACTAATTTCCATTGTGGTTGCATTTTACAAACCCATTTAATGCTATCCCAGTAAAAACTACCTTCTTGTTCCAGTGGAACTGATCAAAACTCAAACTACCACGTGGACCTTTCTGTCACACAGATTTAATGAATTGTCTAAGGTAAACTATGATGTCGCACATGAAATCACAAGTTTGAGAACAATTATTTTATCTGTCAAATGTGACAACAAAGACCGTCATAATACATGCTCTTCATTTAATCTAAAACAATTAGAAACGTTTTGCATTTGATTTATACTGGATATTATCTTAACATAGCAGTCACACAGAAGTACTACAAAGGCTACCACACACACTGATGTGATATCAAAGCCAGACAGAAATAAAAAGCAAGATGGTAAAAGCTCTTCTTTATGTAAAAGATGTTTCCTCTGTTGTTCTGACTGCTATGAGCTGGGTTCTACCAACTGGTTTCATTCTGTTGATCTGATTGGTTAAAGCACACCAATGAATGATGGTTAAGACAACTGGTGCATTCAATCTGCCAAGTGTTTGATGAAAGCCTCCTTTGCCAAACAGCTTCCATGGCTAAATTCCCAGATAGTTCTCTGCACCCAGTAATATAGCACATTGGGTTTAAAATATGTATACAAATCAGTTCAATTTCACAAGATAGCGCTTTCTGACTACTAATCTGTTTCTACGTCAAGAACAACACTGGCAACACTTTCAGTGTCTTGGTTTTAACGTAGTTTCTCTGCTCTTATTAAGATGTCTAAGTTATGGTAAAAGTCCTGTGCTGTACTTCACGTTTCGGGTTCAGGTGGTTGACTGACAGTTTTGCAGGTCTGGAAGGGTGAAATGACTGTCCGAAGTGGAAGACCTGATACACACATCTCTAGTGAGTGATCATGAGCCTGACTGATATTACAATGTAAAGGATTTTACAAATACAATGATTTGAAAGTTGCACAAACCCTGTAATGATATGTCAACCCATTTATTTTTCTAAACAGGTAATTAATCAATATATGTACATAATCCTGTAAATGTTCTTTTTTTTATATATTATTTCAAAAAAATTAAATAAAGAAAATCTTGATTAAAATGTCTAGTGGGATATTGTACAATTTAAAAATATAAAACATCTAACAATCTGCTTATGATTATGAATTTGACCTTATAGTTTAATGTGTTTTTTTAAAACCACATTTTGTATAGTTTTACTTTATACATATATTTATTAGTGGAACAGCTTCACTTCAATAGCGTCTCAAAGATAAATGCATATTTTTATGACTGATATATAGTCATAAGAAGAAAAGTGCACATTCTTTTAATTCTATGGTTTTACTTGCCAGGGATAAATTATAAAAAATAAATATATATTCACTGAGTTCAAACAGAGCCAAAATGCAGGAGAAAACTATGCACATCCCACGGTTTGTTTTCAGAGTCACTTCTAACAGTAACGTGAAGTAATTACTTCCCTTATGACATTGTCAGTGTCTGACATTATTCTGAAGATGTTATACCTGCTTTTGTACACTACTGCTTCAATTCACTGAGATTTGCAGGCATCTGTTTATGCACAGCTTGAGTCATCGCTTTGCCCAAACAGCAAAATGTGACTGTCAGAAAGATGTCCTAACATTTGACTCTATTTTAATGTACTAAGAGGTTCATGGTTGGTTAATGGCATGCAAGGTGGCGTGCATCATGGTATGAAATTAGTCATCAAACCCTCCACCAAGTGGTGGGCAGCTGGAATGAAGTAGATCTGAACTTTTCCTAACTAGGAACGTGTATAGAGCGTGCTTTTATGTGAAGTCCACATGCATATCAACATCATTCTCAGTCTTAACTGAAAAGGCATTTTTCATATCAAGCTACAGGTTGTGAATCTTTAAGTGTAAATGGGTTGATTAAATGGATTATTTATGCTGGCAGTTACCCATGTAGGGTTGTTATACAGCGCACCAACAGTGTCATGAAGCCATTGCGGTTATATTTGTGAGACAGATTTTGCCACTGTAAAAACTTATAGTATATTATGTCATTTCATCACATAAAGACAACATATTTGATTTATTCCTGCTGCTGGTTTGTATCCCAGTTGGACAGCAGAAGCGTCTATCAAAGCTACGTACAAATTATTGTACATAGGAGAGCTACTCTGGCTGCTCCTTGCAGGAGGGCAAGTGTTGCCATCTTCACCGCCCTGGGAGAGTTTAATCAGTGCAGGTTTTTTTGGTCGACTTTTCAGGTGGTTGACGCAACATTTTTTTTCCCAGACACTCAACTGTATGTGCACACATTGCAGAGAAACTCCACCATGTTCTCAAAACAGAGAACAGAGGAGAATTGGAAATGCACGACCATGTAGAGATAGAAATGACATGCTTTAGTGTAAATAAGATCAATAACACAAGGCTATTTAGTTTGATCAAGGAATAGAGCTGTTTTATAGGAAAGGTAACCTTAGATGACTTCTGTTGTGAATAATGGTAGGGAAACACTGAATAGTCTAACCTTACCTTAGAGTTTGCCCTTGGACCATTTACATCTCTATCTGGATGAGAGACCTCCCACTGTCTTTTTTTAGTGTGATTACACATAGAGGTTTGTCAGATACTAGAGACAATGCAGTTGTTTGCAGCAGAGAGTTGAGAAGAGTGTTTATTTATTCATTTTGTATTCAACCAGTCTCCATGGTCCAGTTTTTCAGTGCGTTTGCCCCAACCTCTGATCTCACTGGGAAAGTTTCAAAAGTCGAACACTTGCCAATGCTGCCTAACCTTGACTGGATTTGTGAGACTACAAGTTTACTCAAATTCATTGGGATCACATGAGTATCATGTGGCCATTTGCACCTTTACACCTCATCATATGGTGGTCCTTGGGATGGGTTTCTCCTTATTAGTGAGCTTCATAGGCATGCTGCCAGCTTGCGAGTGATTAAAATCCATCATCCTTCGCAAGGTCTTAAGAACAAATCTGAGTTTTATGCAGCTGGAGTGGGTTTTTAGTTAGCAGGTGCTCTTTGTGAAAATCCTCTCATAGATTTAAAAGGATGTAATGATTGAAGCCCACTGTTTCAGTGGTCTTATTTGTTCAGATTAAACTTTGCAAATTAAAGCCATGTTGCCAAGTGTTTTTTAACCTTTCTTTTAGAAAAGTCTTCTACTTTTGTTCTAGAATGGCACTGCACTTGTAGCAGCCTATTGCAGTGACTCTCATCATGCTGTCTAACATTTCTGCCACTGAAAGGTTTCTGTTGGCAATTCTTTTCAACACCGATTGTGATCAGTTACCACAACAACAGGAAAGCTGTTTACATATGGGAGCGTCCAATTGAGCTTTGTAAAGCCTAAGTAATGGTCAGTGTAAGACCCAAAATCCAGACGGATTGAAGAGGAGATGTCAAGGCAATAGGACAGGAGCAAAACAGCAAGAAAGGAGGATGTTTCAACCATTTATTCTCCCAGCTGTCATGGAGAATGTGAGCTCACTGGCACATAACATAGAAGAGCTTTAAGTGCTAATAAAGACACAGAGGGAACTATCAGAGGCTGATACAATATGTTCCACCAAAACATAGCAGCAGGAAGATATTTTGCACTTCAACACCAACTAACGTTCTAATTCTGAGAGACAGAAAATGCAAACAAACAAAGAAGCAGGACTAAAAGGAGGAGAGATTACAGTGATTGTTGGCAAAATATATGTAACCCTGGACACGTTACTGTGCAGGACCACCTCTGCACCTAAGTGTTCGACTGTTGGCTGTGAATTTATAGTCATGTTAACTACTGACAGATCAATTCAGCTGTCACAAGATTACAAAAACAACACCCTAATGCATTCATGAAAATTTCTGGAGATTTCTGCTCCACTGTGTGGGCTAACTTTTAGTGTATGAGCCTTTTCTTAATTTATTAAAGCAGATTTTTAATTCCAATATTTATGTATTCTAAATTTACACAATATAATATATATAATATATACACACAATTATACAATATATTATGCAGTATAATTTCACAGTTGGGAATTAATAGTGTATTTTTGACTTCAGCCTTTCTAAATGAGCTAGACTTGTTCAGTCTTTTTTCCCCCCTAATTTTACACTTGTGCTCAAATAAGGATCCTGCATGAGTTGTAAAACACTGCTAACAACGCTAAAGAACAATACTGCACATCGTCTACACTACACACTCATTAAACACGGAGGCTTCATCAGGCTCTCTGCAACATAGACTGCTTCAGAAGATCATTCCTGCACACAGTTATAACTTTCTATAATGACTCTTCAAAGTGACTGTAATAGTCTTTGATGGACTTTAACAACAGAAAAACAGATAAATAGAATTTTCCAGAAGACATTGATAAAATATTACTGAATTCAGTAGGACTGAATGAACTTTAATGCAAAGTACAAAGAGCAGACCGCAAAGGCTGATACAGTATGTAGCTCTATGTTGCTGTTGTTTTTTTTGTTTTTTTTCAAATACTTCAAAGTCTGACCCTTCAGTGATCCTGTTTGGAAGTTCAACCCCAGGTAGCATCTGTTTTGAATGTTTTCCACTACTCTTTTCAATTAATCTTGCTCATAGTTGCAGTGAAAGTTGGCTGGAACAGTCGGGTACTGCATTCTAGTAAAACTTCTTTCACGAAATCCAGTTCTGGCGAGAGAAGAGCGAGGCCACATATCCCCTATAGCACAGTCAACAGAATTGTCCTTTCTTAACTGATTCTGAATTACAACACAAATTCCAAAATAGTTGTGATGCTGTGTAAACAATGAATAAAAAAATGCAATGATTTGAATATATCATACACTAATATTTGAATCCGCCAAAAACATAATAAAAATAAATAAATAAATAAAAAATGGAGACATTTTATCATTTCCTTGAAAAATATTAGCTCATTTTGACTTTGATGGCAGCAACAGAGTACAAAGGTTCAGGTGCTGAACTGCCTGCAGTCTAGACCTTTCACCAACAGAAAACATTTGGTGCATCATAAATTTAAAATGCAGCAACAAAGGCCCAGGACTGTTGAGCTGCTAGAATCCTGCATCAGGCAAGAATGGGTCAACATCCCTCTCTTAAACTCCAGCAACTGGTCTCCTCACTTCCCAGACATTTAGAGACAGTTGTTAAAAGAAGACGGGATGCTACACAATGGTAAACATTCACTTCAATTCTAGTTGTAGATGGTTATTGCTGTGGGCATCGCTCCATTTTGACTTTTTTGAAATGTGTTGCTGCCATGAAAGAAAATTAGTATAACATATTTAATATAGTATAATAAACGGTAAAATGTCTGAGTTCCAACATCTGATATGTTGTTTCCATTCTATTCAAAATAACATATGAGTTTATGAGATCTGCAAATCATTGCATTCATAGTTATATTTTACACAACATGCCAACTTCTTTTGGAATTGGGGTTATATTACTGAATTGCTTTGTGTCAAAGAGAGTACTACCTTCTATCAACTCACTGCTTGCTATTTCCAGTTCTGTAGGTTAGGGTTAATATTTGCCAACCAATGTCCTCCATGGCTATACTGACAGCTAGTCCTTGGTTTGTCTAGCAATCCCTGTACCCTGATGGGAAATACGAGAGGCATTATGTCACAGAGACACAGAACAGAACTGTCTATGTACTAGGAAGGTAACTAATTATGGGCTACAGGCATTGTCACGCCAATATTCCTCCAACAAATTGTTTTATATATATATATATATGTATATATATATACATATATATATATATATATATATATATATATACACACACACACACACACACACACACACACATATATGTATGTCTACACACACGGTGCAAAATATATTGTGATCCATTCAGCAACAGAAGGGACATACAATATGTGCTCATTTAATCACAAAAAAGAAATATGGCATTCAGAAGAGTTTTTAGCTGCGCATAATTTAAATGCTTTGTTCTCAAAAAAAAAAAACAACCTGACAAGTGAATTCTACAGTGCTATTAGAAATTTAAGAGCTCTATACAGATTTGTACAGCATGGCAAACCATTTCAAACATGTTAAATCCCTCTGTTGAAGGCTGTCAAGTAGGAGAAAAGATGAGGTCCTTTGCTTGAATGCTTTTGAAATAAAATTCAAGTGCAAAATAAAAGGCTTTTTTCATTTCTTTTTTTTTTTTTCCTGTTAATTTACTGTCAAGTGTTTGATTAAACAGAGCGCGTCTCAACCTCAATCTTCTCCTCTGACTGTGATGACTCTGCTTCCTGGTGGCTGATGTTTGGCCGCACCGTCACAAGCGGACCGCCACCGTAGATGGAGTGGAGGAAGTTCCACGTCTCCTCAGAGATCTGTCCTGAGTCAGCACCTGTGAGGTAATGCAAGCAGACACATATTTGTGATAAGCAAAAGTAAAGATGACTTCAAAACCCACAGGGGATCTGCAAAAATCTGTCACTGCACATAGATTTTACTCAACCACTCTAATTTAATATGCTTTACTTTTCTTATAATTCCTTAAAGAATCAGAAGAACCTTTATATATTTAAATAAATAAATAAATATGTACCTTGTTTAAGCATCAAGTGGCCATTCTTGTTTACTGTTATCTTGGAATTATCAATGGGTCCTGGTGGATCTGGGGGTAAGAAAAAAAATAGATTATTCATTAGCATATATACAGCATGTCCAATCTTTTCAGGGATATAATCTAACTTTTAACTGACTCAAAAAGAAATGGTGTTAAAAAGTCAAATATCCCTGTCATAATATGAAAAGCTATTCCCGCTCCCCAGTTGCTACAAGGGAGAAGAAAATACAAGAGGAGCAGGAGTCAGAGTACTAAGGCATATGCAGATGCGCTAGATGCAAGCCATTATAAATGGATGTGACAATACAAAGCAAAGGAGACAGGAAGAAATTCAATTGTGTCTGACACTTCATTTTACAGTAGCAGAAGAGAAACCTAACCCTGGAGATTAGAGCAAATTCTATAAAAGACAAATTAAGGTGAAATAATGACTGTATCAACAGATTTTCTTTTGAGAATTACCTGTTAATTGTAACCAGAAACCTAATTTTTTTTTATGAAGACAAAAAAAATATTCATCTTTTTTTTTCAATATCTCAAATGTAGATATAAGACATTTGTTTATCACATATAATGTACCAATAAATCATCATCAGATATCAGATGTCACGTGGGAAACATTAACCTTTTAACAAGACATTTAAACAAGACAGGGGGAGGAAAGGAAAAGGCTACAGTCCAATTACCATTGTCTTTTCCTTTGACAAAGCCCTCCCACTCACGAAACCACTGCATGCTGATGCAGTATATGACCACAGGAGACTCCTCCTCCTGGAACGCCTTGTTCAGCTACAGAGATGAAGCACAGGGAGGAGGGGAGAGAGGAAGGGGGAGGAGGGAGTGGTAGAGACAAGAGGGAGAAGAGGGATGTCGAGACGGGGGTGGATGGATGGGTGGAGGCAAAAAAAATAAATAAATTAAGTGAGGATGAAAGGATTAAGAGGAGAAGAGATGGAAAACCTAATCAATTCTCTGTGGTAGTTATTCCAATTACAGTTAGTCTTAACACCACACTGCACAAATATCATCTTTCTTAGGAATTACACAGTTTCTGTTCTTCCTGTCAGCTTACTTAAGTGTTTTCTTCAATACACACTCATAACATTTCCCTCTCCTCTTGTAAGCCATTGTTTGACTGGGCACACCAAGCAAGCACTAACGGCTGCATCAGTCTCAATGCATTCATGACAAGGCTTTCATCTGGTTAGCTCCTCTCATCTGTTGCTGGTGTGAAGAGCAGCAACACATTCAGCCCATCAACTGGTTAAATAAGGCAGGAGAATAGGCCTACAGTATATACACCCATTAGTCCCAGTAGCACAAAAGAACACAATGCATTATGATTCGCACCAGCTTTCCTCAGTCTCTGTGCAGCTTGGACAGTCATGATTACAGCCTTTCAGGTGAATGGGTGGAGAGAAATACTCACCCTGACAAACATGTCCAGCTCTGACTTGCGCCGTTTTTCTAGTTTTTCAATCTCAATCTGACATGTGTGGCAAACGTACAGGTGGTTCACAGCTGGTCCCCCTCCGTACCTGCAGAACACACAAGAACTCTGACATGAAATATACTCAGTGAGAACTGAAAGTGTTTACAGCCCGCCTCACAGCTGGCCTGTCGGTTGCACGTACCTGCTGTAAAGGTGATCCCACACGTTCTGAGGCAGCATCACTACCAGGTCATCAATGAATGTTGCTTTGCTGGGTGGCACACCTGATGAAAAACAGTGAAACATCAGAACCCATAATCGTTGCATTTCCAATTTAGTGGCCACGCCTAGAGACATTACATACAATCACAACCTCATAGGAGCGAATGGAAATTAAATACTATGATAGTTTTCATGATACGCATCTGTATTAGACATAAGTTTGTATAGCAGATCTTCAAATTCTCATCTTTTTATAAAAACTTATCAAATTTAACAACTGAAAGCAAAAACAGAGTAGTTAAACAACCTGTAGGTACCTGTTTGCATTGTGAAACACATTTTCTGTAGCCTATTATTATTAATTAATTCCTCCCCTATTTCAAATGCAGTTCCATATTTTTCAGAGCTCACTGAAAAGGCTTAAGAACTACAGAGCTCATTCACATAAGCTTTTTTTCAGGATTTTTCCTTTTTCCGTGCAAAAAAGGAGGGGAAAAAAGGATCATCGGCACAAAGACCAGTAAAACCCTCTTTTGAAGTTGGCCACGCTGTGAAGGAATTGCAGTGCACTCTGTCAAAAAGCCAAAATCCACACTAAGGATGAAAGCAAATTCTGCATTAAGAGATTGTATGCCAAAAATTTCCCCTAATTATTTGGACACTGGGCAAGGAGAGACAATTTGACCGTGGAGTGGTTTCTGTAAGAAATAGAATTGTCAAATGTACCTCCATGCACACACAGGAAGTCATCATTGGAAATGGGCCCCGGCTCAGCAAAGGTCTTGAACTTATTAAGCCACTGTCGGGAGATGTAGAACTGCAGAAGGCTGGGCTCCATCATGTTGAATAAGCCCGACACTCTCCTACGTTCTTTCACTGCATCTTCATTGCTCTTCCTGTGACAGAAACAGGCAAAGATCGGACTCATCAATATGAAAGCGGCACCCAGAATTTTGATAGATTATTGAGAAAAATAAGTTCTCCTTTATGTGTGTAGAGTGGGAAGTAGAAGAATAATGACTAGTGTGGCAGCTTACTTATAGAAGAGCACATAGGCTTCAGCATTCTGGACGCAGGATTCAGACACCTCGGTCACACTTTGGTCATCAAATTCATACCACAGATTGTTCACATCATTCCTGCAGTACGCTATGTAGTGGCCGCCTGGGATGAGACAGAGGGAAATGTGTGAGAGCAGCACTGACAAATCTAACGAGTACATGAGATTTTTATGTGCAAGGTTATGAATGCAGGATGCTCGTCTGATGGCAGCTTCCCAGTCTCCTACAGAAAGGGGATCGACTGTGCCCACTCACTGCTGGCAGTGCCGTGGTGACAGATGACTGACAGCAGGTCATAGTTGGTGGTCTGGGTGGAGCTGTCCTTTGACAGAAAGGGCTGCAGGTCCAGGCCCTCAAGTGGGAAAGAAACATGGGTGCTTATCTTGGTGGAGAACATCAGTTCGTGTCTGAAGCGCTTCAAGTGAATACACAGGATCTGGAAATAAAATGCAATTTTAGAGGGGGAAAGGACACACAATGCTTGACATAGTGGATTAAAAACGCAGACTTCCTCTTGAATGGAATTACGAGAATTGTCCGTACCTCTGGCAAATTTTGCATTTTACAAAATTTGACTCCATTTCGTAATCTAAGAAGAAAGAAAATGAAGGAGAAGAGAAATCTTTAGCTCATCACAAGTCCTGTCATGGTAGTTCAAAACCAAGCAGTCTTTAAAACTTACTCACTTCTTGCATTTTTCACAGCTATACATATTGTCCCCTAAAAAGAAAAAAAAGCATTGTTGAGAAGAGAAACCCTTTTTAAAATATTTGTATTACAAGAACATGATTTTCCACCCATTTACTTGCCTTTTAATTCATCTCGGGCAAAGAAAGCTGCAAGACAGTCTTGTAGTGTAACCACTGGTCCCCAAAACCAGCTAGAAAAAGTAACAAACAAATATTAATTTTACACAAATGGACCAAATACGTAGTCAATTACTTGCATTCAGTGTAAATAAATATATTGTTTATGTAATGTTCACACCTTTTGATGTACTCCATAACAAATGCTATCCAGCCTTGAGGTGCATATGCTTCTCCACAGGAGCCAGCTTTTACCAGAGAGGTCTGGTGGGAGGATGAGTGGAGCTTGGCCAGGTCTTCCTTTCCCGGAATGGGCAACGAGATATCTTGGAAGTTTTCCAGGGTCACAGACACCTGAGACCCAAAGACCGCAGAGACAGTAATGATTCAGCTATAGCTCAATTTTAACATTTCTCTACACAGTTCTGTACATGTTTTAAGTTTAATATTATTCTTACAGCACAAATACAACAATATGTCACAAGACAGAGGATTTTTAAAGGCATCAACCGGCTATTCTTCACCAATTCTTGAGTAGTGAGTAGTGATGCAGAGATACACAACACATTATCTTAATACACAAAGAGGAAAAAAAAAAAATTAAGAGCCACACTAACCCGATCACAGGTGAGGCACTGAACTGAGCTGACAATGGTCCCATCAAAAACATCTGAAATGACACTACGGTATTTCTTCTGACGCTTGGTCTTTGGTGGGGAGAATGTGGTAATAGCTGTGTGAGGGCAGAAAGACAGAAATGTGAGACTGATTTACAGTAAAGGATGTTTAACACAACAGTCAAAGAGACAGGAGGACAGGACGATAACAATATCCTATGGGCGAATTCACATTTCAACCTCTGCCAAAAGAAATTCTGTACCTTTTTTGTGTGCAGGGTTCAGGCTGGGCCAGCCAGAGACAGCTTTGGGTGGGCTGCTGGACATTTTGGGAATGTGTCCCTCCGTGGGGATTGGACTTTGTGGTCTTACGGTGTTAGACATTTGGATATCCGGAAAGCAATCTGTGAGAAAAGAGAACAGATTTCAGGTTGTAAATATAACACTGAATATCACAAAGTTAGATATTTACTCAATTATGAAAAGAGGAGAAAAAAAAAGCAGATTTCTGAATCTGCACCTGAGGATCTTCTTTGAACCTTGATAGCTCCTTGTGTGCTGATAATGGGCTTGGTCTCGGTGGTGGTGTCAACATCTTTGTCGATGTCCATTCCAGTGCCTCCTCCAATAATAACATTAACCCCAGAGCGGTAAAGATCATTAATCATGTTCTTCTCCTTCTGCCACTCCCTGTTGGCTTGAATCTCATCCTGCTCTGGGATCAGCATCTCTGCCTCATTGGTGTCGTCCATCAACACATTCCCACCCTGCCCTTCATTATCGGCCCTCTCACTGCTGCCACAGGACTCACATGACTGGAAGTCATCTGACTGACTGTGGTTATCCTCCTCAGTGCTGTCCTCCATGGTGATGCTGTTGGACTGGTCATAGGGCTCGGGCATGAGCTCCTTCAGCTCTTCATGAAGCTGATCCATTAAGCAGCGCAGAAACTCCTGGGAGTCCTACAGGTCCAAATTGTATAGAAACATGACATTTTTTGACAAGGTTTTCAATAATTTCTCGTTTGGAAATTACACGTTTTGCTTTATGAAGATTACTGTAGTGTAAGGAAAAAAGCTAATTTCCTCTTAATTGAGAAAGAATTGTAAACTATTTCAGCAGTCAACAGCAGTTAAGTCTTCCCACTGCTAATCCGTTCTCAAATTACAGACAACAACTACTTCACCTCTCTATTCAACCCAATTCTTGATAGCCAAATCTGAAACAAAATACTTGTGAATGTGTAATTAAACTTAATGAACCTTCAAAATCCAATCTCCCCCTTCAAGCCAAATTAACTCTCCTTTGCTAGGAGCTAGAATGTTAACATAATTCGTAGCAATGCTAAATCCAAGGGTGTGCAGCCCAGCGTGGCGTGACAAATGAATATTCCTTGGCTAACTCCTTCAGACAAACATTGGCAAACCAAGAGAAAAGAGGCAAATTTATAATTTCACTGTTCAATCTTATAAAACCCTGACTTGTGCACGCTGGCCAAAGGTGAAAAGTGTTTAAACATCTCCTAAACCCCTCTTCTGTCTGTAATGCACTAAACTTTGCTTTCAAGCACCACATGGAACTAAATCAAGCAACCACCCTTTAGGTCTAATATGTAGATTTGTGTGTGTGAAAGAAAAGATTTTCTAGTTCGTAACTGGAAGGCACATTTTCTGACTGAGTGATTTAAGCTGGCGCTAATGTAATTCTGTGAAGGAATGAGAATGGATTGATATGGAGTGGAGGAGAAATAAGACATGCTGCTTAAGTTCTGGGACAATGTCAGAGTTTGGGGCCAGACCAATAATAATGACCTGCTTAACACAAATTTTATGCATAGAAATAAATCCTTGAAAAAGAGAAAAAAGCTCAGCAAAAGATGTAATATAACAGACGGAGAAACAGCCAATCAATTTGCAACAGCATTTACAGGACACTACAGAATGACTCAAGTCCCCAAGTATATATGCATGTATGTATGTGTGTATGTGTGTATGCATGTATACATGTATCATGTATGTATGCATGATTTGCAATGACACACCTGCTGTGAATATCCTCTAAACATGGGGTTTATGGCTTTTATCCCTTGGAACAAGTTGGTTGGGACCACATAAGAAGGTCTGCAGTGTGAGAAAACACAGCCTGGTTTACACAATAAGTCATGTAGCGCTTATTGTAGAGAGGAAAAGATAAAATGAATGCTGCAAACATCACTCTGAAAGTCAACTATCAATATGTAGTCATATATAATGCTGGAACAGTATTAGAAGTCATATCAGAACTAATTCAAATTTGGCAAGAGGGGAAATTTAAGAAGAACTAACTGACAACCAGAAAAGTGAGAAACACCAACCTGTTCTTGTGCCACAGGTCAGACACCAGCTTCTGGTAGCTTTTGCAAAGAGCAGTCTTTTTGTCCGTTCTCACTAGCCCACCACATTCAAGAAAAAACTGTGTCAAGGGTGGGCTGCCGTGAGGAAAAAAGAGCAGTATGTTATACATCACATTATATGTTTCATGGATGAATAGATATTTTTTTATTCTTATTTCACTCGTAAAGTGATATTCCGTATTCCCAGAAGTACCCTTTCATGCAACACACAGTTGGGAGGTGAAAGACATCAGACTAATATCTGAAAGAATAATCTTTGATGGATACAGGATTGGCAGCACGATACAAAATGACCAAGTACAGACTTTTCTGGCAAAAGAGAGGCCTTTCAAACTGAATAATGACCTGACAGCAACTGTGTGAGAGAAGACCAGCACGCATACAAACAGACATCAAAGGAAAGTTTCAGAGAAGATCCCTCCTCCTGCAGTTGTGTGACTCAGGAATAAAATTTAGATTGCAAATTTTGACCCACATCTTTTCCCCATTTTTTTCTTGTAGTCACTGTAAGCATCGTCTAGGTCATTTAAAGATTTGCAAAAACATTGCAGATGGTTTTAGAAAAGGGGGGGGGGAAGGGTTTTACTGTGACTGATATGCAATAGAAACAAAAAGAAAAATCATAAGTTTAAACAAGAAAGTCTGTCTGTATTCTGCTGCACAACTACAATTTGAATAACCAAACATAGCAAATGGTTCAAACTTAATTAAACAGATGCATTGGCCCTTATATATTCACATTAATAAGCAATAAAGAAGTAACAGATTGAAAGAGAAAAAGGGAACAATAGCTAAGGAAGAGAGGAGGAGGAGCTGATGTTGATTTGTAACAGAAGAGTCCACAGGGAACTACAAAAGTCCATTTCTGGCGTCTCAAATGGTGCACTGCACCAAACCTCACTCAGCCATCACTCTCCAAAATGAATAAAATGTGGCCATTTCTCATAGTCTGCAAGAAGCAGGCAGGCAGTGAATAAAATAGCAAATGGCTACTGGAAGAAAAAAAAAGCGTGTTAAAAGGGTGGGCAGTCGGATAAAAGTAACATCAAGAAATACCACATAGCGCAGCGGAAAAGTCAGAAAGGCTGATGTGGGCTAAACAGGTATGTTTTTGGGGAAGGGGGTACTTACCAGTTGGACAAGGCCTGGAGGGCAGCATTCATATAGCAGGTGTTGCCTATATTCTTCAGCCCCGTCAGGCCTGATGGAGACAGAGTGCATGAGAGAAGTTAAAATAAGCTTCTCACCAAACACATCAGATATAAGGTCCCAAAATATTCACCCAACACACTCCACTTTCTGAGATTAAAATTTCACAGCAGAAGCCAGAAGATGCAGAGAAAGAGGCTACCTGATGAATTTTGGATCAGCTGCTGTCATCAGTGTACTCCATCCTACATTACATGATTGTATTTATGACTCTTCTCACTCCCACTATCGCTCTTTGTTTTATCTGTTGGAAGTATGTTTGCTATGATCACATATCACTTAACAAAACAAATCCTTTGGACATGACTATTGTTGATTTACCTTGATAAAATCTACATGTGCTGATCTTTGGTAGCATAATCACTGCACTGAATGTTATCAATGCTTGAGCTACACCACGTGAGGTTTCACATAACATATGCCGTTAGGCGGGGCCTGTGTGTATCTCACAGCAGTGTGTGAAAACATTGTTTACATTAGTCAGTCTGAACAACACTAGTGCAAGTGGTCGTACTGGATGGATAAAATTACTGTAATCCCCAGGCACTACTGCACAGGCCACTAGCAGTTTACAAAATAAAATTTCAAAAAAAAGAAGCCTTTTTTAATGGATCAATATTAAATGAAGGAAGATTATTTATTTTTTAGTGGACCTCTGGGATTCTATTTTGGAAGATTGGTAGGACAGAACTGTTAGCAGAAGCTACAAGTTTGGGCGAGGCAACACATCAGTGGGTTTTTCATCAGCTCCAGTTCTCTGAAGTCTGCTTGGTTGATCGGGGTCTATACATGACTTTCCAATTCCAATCATGAGATTCACTTTGAACTAAGCCAACCGCTGACTGCAGCAGTCCTGTGTTAGCTGTCTTCATTTTCAGTTTCGTCACACTGCAGTGGTAAGGTCATATAACATAGTTGATCTTAAGTCTCATCACACATCAAAAGTGTTATTTTAATATACTAAACTGGAAGATCGTAAATATAAATATGCTTCATTTCTAACATTTCACCCCTTTTTCCTGATACTTCTGGTTACATAGTAGCAGATATTTATGCTTAAAGAAGACTGGAGGATGACATGACATTTCCACAATTGAGCTGTAATGAACAATATAGTATTTATCCATCTAAAAAATAAAATATTTACTCATAGTAATAATATTATGACACCCTGAAAACATTATTTGTCAAAGCTCACCTCTGGCACGTAGGTCATCCTCCTCCTCTGTCTCCATGTCCAGATCTTCACAGATTCCATTAGAGGGAACTCTCAGAGGAGTTGGACTCTCAGGGGCCCTGCTGTTATCCTGGATCAGGAGATTTTACAAATATCATCCTATATCTCTCATCTGATCTTGTCTACTAAATCAACCAGGTCAACCAAAATTAACCTTAATTCCAGTGTTACAAAGGCTCAACTGCTGCCATTTCTCAAGACATCATCATGTAATTATGCAATTATGTATACAAAATAAAGAATGCTGGAGAATTCATTCTTAAACCTGCTGCCTAATTCTAAAAAAAGAAAACTATAACTGGAAGCTTTAAGATAATTATAGTAGGTGGAAAAAATGTGTCTTTTACCTGTCCAGCATTCTGTGGTATGGGAAGGGGTTTGACGTAGACATGTGGCACATGGGGACCCAGTTTACGCTCCAAGAAAACCTCTTTTCCACATGCATAGCACCACACTCGTAGCGTGGTCAGATTCACTGTGAGGTTGTGCCTGGTCTCCTACATAGATGTGTTGCCAAAGAGAAGCATAGTAAGTGATTAGAGATGTAAAACTGCACAAACTACTTTCTACAGACTAAATTATTATTTAGAATTGGATTTTACTGATAGTCGCGCTTAAATAGATTTTTTGATGAGTAATCAACTGATGCATATAAGCATATAATCTTCTGTTGTGGGATGTCATTTAAACCTCCTACCACAACCAAATTCAGACTGAGCTTTTAGTCTCAGGTTACAGATAAACTAGATGGGTGCTGCTGAGGAAACAAGGCTGCTGACCCACTGCTGCTCTGACAAACACCAGCAGCATGCCAGCTTGACACGAGACTGAACGTGAGCAGCAGCAGACTCTGTATTATTCATCAGGTCTGCATTAGTCTTCACAAAAGGCAGACATGGAAGAGGTGACACACCACAAGGAGCCAAGCCCCAAAACCCATTTTAAATCATTGATGAAGGGAAGTATACCAACCAGGGACTTTACTAAAAAGCTGAATCGAGGGGACATATATTTCAGCGATCCAGTTATTGTTCTGTTGCAGTTACTTTATCGCAGATGCTTCAAGCTAAATAAATGCTATGTCAGCACACACCCAAACACAGAAAACTGGAGAAAAGGGAACAGTGTAGTGAAACCTTCCTAATCATCGCAACATTTTTTTAAGAAGCCTTTTTGGTGCATAATCATGCATTATATACAAACAGATGCAAATGCATATTTAATATTCATTTTATTAAACCAGAAGAGGAGCTTCAGTGTTTGAAATTACTTTGCAGTATGGTTTAATCCTAAATTTCAAACATAACCACTTATATTTACTTTCAGTGCAGTCTGATTCAAAAAGACTAAAGCATTAAATCAGATACAGTTGCAGCTTGCACAGTGAAGAGAATGAAATTTAAATGTTTCTTCCCCTCTGGCCTTCCACAGCACTAATTAAGCATGATTGCCATTTGTACAAGATTTAAAGATGGCATGAAATGAAGACACAAAAGGCAACTCGCATGATCCACAGATAGATGTCCCAAATTGTGGCTGCATATCAATTAATGAGTGATATTGAAGATTAGCTTTCCACTATGACATTTATAAACAGTATTCATCTTACATCTGAATGCAGAGCTCCACCTCTCAAGAAGTTACCGCTTCATAAAAACACATTTCCGATAAAGTATCAAGCACTCAAGTAGATTCCACGAGGCAAAAGAGCAAGATTACTTGTCTGCCTTTTCTCTTTTTAAATCTAACTACACTACTAACCCCATTTGGCCCTAATCTACTGGGGAAAGGCCTTAGTCAACAACAAGAACATGAGAGGCTTAGTAAACTGCAGAGCAGCTAGGAGTAGATATTGTTACCATGGAACTGACAGTGCTAGTGATTCTCCCCCACTTCCCAGAGGAATGGCAATAAATAATGGATGATCCACTGCTGAAACTGAACTCAACATGAAGATGTAGGCTTATCGAGTTGGCTGTTTGGTTTTTAACAGCATGTTCACTTTAACAAGCTAAAAAGGTGCCCATGCAGGCTCTGTGATCATGGAAAGAATATGCTGAAAATAAAAGCAGTACTAGAGGTGATTTTATTCCCAGCCTCAGCCCCTGGGACTCTGATGCAGTATTCTTGTCCTGAACAGCCATCTGTGCCTGCTCATTTCTGTGCTGATACCTCCTCTTTTGGTCTCCATTTCCAATTAAAGCAGTCAAAGGCTTCATTCTTTACAGTTGGAAGCCTTTTATCTCTCTTTTCCCCTAAATCATAGATCATTTCGCTGTTGAGGGACCACTGGAAGGATTTCATTTCTCTCACCTGCGAGTGGACAGTGCTGTGGTCAGCATGAGATTCTCCACAGCCCACATATGCACAACCATTCTGGAGAGAAAAGCAAACAAAATGCAGACACCATGATGTTATAAAAAAACAGAAACAAAGAGTTATGAGGTGGTATTTCACACAAACATTTTTCCTGGCAAGCATCGTGTTACCTCTAGACACGCCCAAAGATTTGGTCCTCTGACTTTACAGTCTTGGCACTGGCCCTACAAAAATATGAAGATGCTCAGTATAAAAGGACTCGTGAGAACCCATCAAAAGCAAATAAAGTAGGTCGTGAATCATTATTAAATGAGTTATTAAAACATTCTAGAAACCGTTAAAAGTTATGAGCAGGGAAAAGGGCAGGATCTGGAGGAAGGGTCTCTCACATGGGATTTCTGAATGAGTTCATCCTTGGTGATCTCCCCCACGCAGTCCAGATGAGGGCAGTCACAGCTGGACGCTAGCAGCATTGCTCACAGACCAGTCTGGGGATGGGAAAGAAACAACGAAAACAATATTCAGAACAAAACTTGCATTCTGACCTGGGTATTTGCCTAGGACTGTACTTATAATCATACAAGCAACAAAGGACTTCTTGTTTTGAAACAAATTTTATCAACCTCACATCTGAAACTTGAAAAAAGGGAGACGTGCTGAAAGAAATGCATCACACACCAGACAAGTACAACAGGATAAAGTTACCAACCATACAAATGTTTTTCCCCTTCACAAATGAGGAAAAAAAAATCACTTCATTATCAGTCACTGACTAGTCAAACAATAAATCCGGAAGCAGCATTAATAATTCAAGCAGAACCAGTAGCGTCCAATTGCTATCAAACCTAAATATACAATGTTTAAAGGGGATATATTTTGGAGAGGGTAAAAAAAAAAAACACCTTTGGTGCTTAAGAGCATATTTGAATGTGCATCCAACTCAGAAACTCTTTGAAAAGCACAACCCTGTTTGGAGCTGTCATGGCATGAAAATTTAACAATAGATAAGCAGTTCATGTTGGCAGTACAGACGCAGAAATGTTCAGGAATTACAGACACAAATGAACAAATAAGCTAGAAGCTCGTTTTCTATTCTTTCAAACAAATGCAAACAATTCTATGTCCTTTTCCTGTCCTGTTCTGTTCTTACCATTTGTGAATTTTCAAATACAGATTTCTCTCCTTTCATTAACCCATGTATATGAAGAAGCCGTCAAGAGATTTGTCCTTGTGGTATTATGTATTGTGCAACTTTCAAGGGGTATAATTATTAACTGCTGAGCAGAAACAATTAAAATTCCAATAATATATTGAGTGTGGAACTCAGCTACACAGAATGACAAAAAAAGAGAAACATTATAAACCCAATGCCCTATATTGCTATTCATGCTAATGGATTGATAGGACAAGATTACTGGAGGCAGGATGATACAAAGTGATGGTGAATTCTGTTTGTCAGTATACTCCAGGATGCTTGGTAGATACTAAAAGTCAAGACATGCTATAGATAGTGGGATAACAAAAAAAAAACATTGGAACTTTCTACCACAGGCCTCATGACAGGCCGCAAGGTCTTCATCCCCTTCACAAAAGAACACAAGTCTCATGAACTGACTCCAATAGCCATTAGGGAACCTTGGGGCGTGCTGGTAGAATTACAGAAGACAGCGGTTACTTGGTGTCACTCGTGTTTGAGGAACTGTTACATAATAAAACAAGCAATTCTCTCGGCATAACTCTGAAATCATAAATCATGGTTGTGCTGTCAATGAGTGTATCTGCTGTTGTTTTAGTGAGATGAGTCTCCTGTAATAAGACAATGTCTGCATGTAGGTCTTTTAGTT